>OMKZ01001468.1:4007-17879 GCA_900302535.1 Neoniphon sammara | reverse complement strand
CTCTCTCTCACACACACACACACACACACACACACACACACACACACACTCGTAGAGCAGCAGTATTTCATTTGTACTGTCTCTCTCCTTTAGGGTCCCCATCTCCAAACCACAGCCTTGGATGTTCACCTTCGACCACACCATACACCCCTCACCACGCTGCCTCCCAGTCTCCAAAGCCTCCACCTACACTTGCATTTACATTTTAGTTGCTCAGGCTGTTACCCAGTGCGTCTTGCAACTACCTCTTCACAGCCAAACCAACAGATTTCAAGGCCCAAATGGACATCCAGGAGAAAAAGGTGCAGTCTGTGAGATGATTCCTCTCCTCCTGACTCCATGACACCAGGCCTCCATAGCTGATGCCTTTCCTGGGACTGTGATGCTTGGCCATCTCTGCTCCCCACATACAACAGAGAGCTCACATCCTGCGCCCTCACCCCGCTGCTGTTCTGGCTGCTGCCCAAAATGACTGTCAGCAACTCATGGCCTTCCTGCGGCTGCAGTGATCAGATGGATTTCTCACACACGAACCTAAGCAGCGAGAGAACTGTGCCACAGTATGCAAACAAGACAGAACAAATCTATAAGGACAGTTTTGAAACTGAAGTTCAGTGTGTCAACGGACATGTTAGATATGGACTTAAACACTGGGTCAAGTCTCACCCAGTTCAGTCTGCTTGTTGTTATGGAGTAAAAATCCTTTAGAGGTGGAGGACTTGGACTAATTATTGCACATTCAAAACCTTTCTTTCTGTCATTTACATCTATAATATATTACGACAGGAGGGACTGGTGAATGTTGCAAATTTATGTGTGCTTGAATGAGTGAGCAACTTTAATGCCTACTTTACTGTTTGGTTGTTTTTCCTTTGCAAAATATTAAATATTTTTATACAAAAGATTTGCCCAGTAGACGTTTGTACAAGTTATTCTGTAATAACTTATATGAATTTTAAAGCCTGGCTGTGATTGGACAGTACGGGGTCTTCGGAGCAAGCGACCAACCCCTAAAAGAGTGCGCGGCCATGTTGAATTGTCAATTTTCTGAAAGAAGAGACAAAAGACAACAGTGACAACTCGGTGGAATTCTCGAAAGAGCGAGTGTGATAGCAAAACTAATTCAAACAGCGTTGATAAAACACAAGTAATGTTAAAACGGTGAAGACGTCGGATGAATGTAACTACTTGGAGGTAACAGTTTTCCCCGACTGTTTTAAATGTCAATTCTCAAGCGTATTAGCTAGTTAACAGCTACCGTTAAATACTAGCACAGATATAAGCTAAGCTAACGTTAGCTTGCTAACTCAGCTCCTCTTTTGTTTGATTCGGTTGAGTAAAGTAGAGGTAACATGCGTTGTGAAAAGAGTTGTTTGTGCGCAATTCTTCCGTTAAACAGTTTAACATTGGACTGACTTGCTGGACAGGTAGCCGAGCGCAAACTCGGGGCAAGAGTTGATGTTAGCCTGCCAGCTATAGTCGTAGCCACGTTTCCAGGCAAGAAGTTTAGACGCTGCTGCAAAGCTTGCTAACTATTATCAAGCTAACCTTGCTGACACTAGTGATATCTAAGTGGCTGCTGAAAGAACAGACAAAAGACGACAAGACTAATGATCGATTTTATTTGGTATCCCTTTCAGTAAGATGAAATTGCGATCTTTATTTTAAAGTCATCAGTTAACACGAATTGTGTTGGCACCCTTAGCACAAACAGGAGGCTTGTTGTCAGCTTGCTAAGTTCAGTTAGCATGGCAAACCGAGCCTGGCGGCGCGTTCACAACAAAGCATTACAACAAAAGTTTGTTGTTGATGGCCACTTCATTTCAAAATTAAGTTTTATCCCTACCACTAATTTCTTGTTAGGCCTAAACTGTTAACGTTAACTAAAACTGACTAAACTGGTTGTATCAAAGTAAACTTTTAATTCGTTTCGCCTGACTAATTTAGTTGCTTGAGGTGACTTAAATAAACGTGACGTTTAGTTAAGTCAGTTTTTGTAAAAGATAAAAAGGTCTACAGATCTGTCCGCACACATTCACATTGTCTTTTCGATACAGTTTGGTTACAGCCGTTTTAACTGTGCCTTTGTTGTTGGACATCCATGTTTCTGTTTGCTTGGCAGGTAATCTGGAAATTGCATTGAACAAAAATTGTCAAAGCAGTTGCAGACCGCTATCAACGTATATAGCAGAAGACGGGGACTGGAACAAGAAAACAAAAGACATTTAAAGTGTTCTGTCAGTGCAGCAGTCAAAAGCATTGGAGTGATTTTCGTTGAATCAGTATTGAGCTTCAGCAAACAAGTTGAAAGACTCTACAGTGTTAAAGACACAAATCAGAGGAATAATCTATATAACTTGGCTCAGGTGACCATATTTTGCTACTGGTCAGTTTGAATGTATAAAGACATAGCACTTGGACATTAAAAACCAAGATACTTAAAGAAACAGCAGGAGAAAAAAATAAAACAATAAACCATAAAATTAAGACTACAGCAAGGGAAAGATGACTTTGCAACAGTAAATTTACTTTTTGAGACAAAGAATTTTGTTTTGGACAGATATATGATCTATTTATTCATATTAATGTTAATTTCTCCCTTTTTGGAGAGTTGTCTTGTAAATAGACGAAAGTCATACGTTGGGCTCTTTTTTCAAGAGGTCTGAACGTAGGGCCGTGCACACAATACTTCCATTAAATAAGAAAACTAGAAGCAAAGTTTTTAGTTTTTCAGGTTTTAGAGCTATTTTTACACAAGAGGGCATTAAGAACCAAGCAAGGGAATCAGATTAACAAAACTTATTCAAGAAAAAAAAAATTACACACTGAGTGAATAAAAGTTAGCGGTGAATTGTCAGTCAAGTTGTTGAAGCCATGGCTACAGCAAGAACAGCAAACCCAACATCCATGATGGGATTGAACAAGCCAGCAAACGGGCAGCTCAAAGGACAGCCCAAGCCAGCTGTCCTGCAGTCAGGACCCCATGCGACTGCCCAGCAAGCCGGGGCCCCCCAGAAAGGAGGCAGCATTCCCCAGAGCAGTGGGGGCATCAAGTAAGATACTGATTCCAAGGTTCCTCTAACCCAGCTGCCCATTTTCAGTTGTAAAATATGTCTTCAGACCAATATTTTATTTTTGTAGTATTTCACTGCTGCACTATCATTGGGGATGGAAATGATTTCACATGCTCTCCATCAACCATTACAGCAAATCAACATGACAGAGGAAGAACCTGCTCTAAAGTGCTCATACTATGAAGAGTCGGATGTAGTTCACCCTCCGATTTCCAAATTAAGATATAAGATCCATAAAGGTTTGACAAAAACACCAATATAGAAGATTAAAAACAAACAAAATTTTCCTCTTCTTCAAGACTTCTTCAGATTTAGGATGCGTGTAACCAGCATTGAAAGACAAAATTGATGAAGTAGTCCACGCAAGAAAAAAGATTAGAATACAAATTTGCAAAAAAGTATTCTTTTAAGGTAAAATCAACTGGATAAAAAAAAATAATAATAAAATAATTGTTGCATTGGTGACAGTGAGAGGTGCACAGCTCTCCATTTCTGCACATACAGTGTAGCAGTGAAGTACTTGTAAAAACTATTGCTGGACCTTTGTGGAATCGTTTTTTCTTTTGCAAGACCAATAGCACTTTATAAACATTTAGTTATTTGTCTGGAGAAACTCTAATAAGCTGTTTGATTTCAGATTAACATTTTAACATCTTAGATCCAAACTGGATTGCATGCCAAGGGGTCATGCCAAATTAGCATCCGAAGCACATAAGCTACCCCTGTGACCTGACCTAGCTGGGCCTGGCAATTCCAAATCAATTCAACATTTTGCTTATGATTACAATACTCTGAAGGGTAGAATAAATAAATACTTTACTACAGACAATGGCCAGCTTTCTCCTTTTTAAGTATAGCCCCTAGTGCTTTTTTGTCTGTGTGTGTGCATTTTTTGGTGTGGTTATGACAATGCACATCTCAACCAACCAGATTTGGAGATGACTGGAAGAAGTGTCTGCAGCTGCCTCCAAAAGACAATAGAATGAGAACTTCAGTAAGTAAATTATATTAGGAATAGCAGACCTATTGATTAGGATTCATTGTTCATAACAGTATCTTTTGGCACTATCAGCCTTTGAGATTTCTTTCTGCTCTGCACCTCTCAGGATGTGACCTCAACCAAGGGGAATGAGTTTGAGGACTACTGCCTGAAGCGAGAGCTGCTGATGGGAATCTTTGAGATGGGATGGGAGAAACCCTCCCCTATCCAGGTAAATACTAAGAGTTATATTGACATCAGATGCCTATCTGTAAGGTCCCATAATTTTCTGCATGCTCCTAAACTTCTGGGCCTATTGTGTCAAAACTTACAGTCTGTATCAGAATTAAATAGAAAATATCCAAAATTCACTTCTGTGGTTGCTAATATTAATTCTGTGAGCACAGTAGGGTTGGGCGATAAATCGATTTTATCGATTAATTCGAGAGTGTAGTTTACATCAATTTGTTTGAATGAAAATCAGGGTTTTTTTTTTTCAACGTCCGCCAATGCTCCCCTCTGGGCTCCCGTAGTTCGGAATGGGCTCAGCCCTCCCCCCGCGCAGGTAGCGTAGTGATAGACAAACAACATGGCAGCGAGCAGAGAAGAACTTGTTCCAAAGAAAGGCTCCGTGTCTTCTGTTATTTGGAAATGGTGTGGGTTTACGAAGATTTAGACCAGACCTAACCCCGCTGCAAAGTATGTATGTAAGTAAAAAAATTTTGGAACAATTGCTTTGTCATCTGCAGATTGATTTTAAGTGTGTGTGTGTGTGTGTCTGAGAGAGAGAGGGGGGAGGATTTAAATGGTAAATTGGATTTTTTGTGAAAAAATCTGAGATTTTTTTTAGGCCATAACACCCGGCCCTAGAGCACAGAAAACACATTTCAAACAACAACAAGTTTTACATACAAAAGAAGTCTCTTTTGTATGTAAAACTTCATAATTGATTGGTGGTTTTCATCTTAACCAGTAAACTGTGCTTACTGTACTGATTGGGTTTGTGTGTGTGTGCCAACAGGAGGAAAGCATCCCAATTGCTTTGTCAGGCAGAGACATTCTGGCCCGAGCCAAGAACGGTACAGGTAAAAGTGGAGCCTACCTCATCCCTCTCCTGGAGAGGATAGACCTGAAGAAGGATCATATCCAGGGTGAGAGGACTTTATTGCCGTTTCTTTTCAATATGCCAGTATTATTGTTAATTGAAAATTATTGTTGTGTCTTTTGATACCTTGAGAACACAATTTTGTTTTCCAAACTAATAATATTGACTCAGAGTATGAACAAAATAAGATCAGTCATGTTTTAGGACTGCATGTGACTTTAACAGAAATTTAGATATTGGTGGGAAATACAGCCTCATATGTTTATCATGATTTTCTGTTGTACTGCCAGTAGTAGCGGTATTTCTGTGCTGGAGTCACTTATTATTGAGTTAACTGTCACCAACCATGATATGATTTAAAGCAAAATTGAACTTTGGTAGAGTGTTTCTATAGTTACCTGGATGTGATGTGAGTCCACATGGTGGTGAAATATCCTTAGTCACTCCGTTCTCCCCTGTGCAGCAAATCCAGAATACTGGGTTTTTATCTCCATTAATTTCAATGCCATGGCAGAACTGGTCCCAAAACAACAGTTTGAGCACAAAAACGAACACAAAGTGTATTTTTATTTATTTATTTATTTGTTTATTTGTTTATTTATTTATTTATTTATTTTTTTGCTGCCCACACTCAGTAAAATCAATCTGGTTACAATTTGGATATGCCAAAAAAACAGATTTGGGCTGCCAGTCTGAACAAAGCCAAAGGCTACGTTCACAATGCAAGTCTTAATGCTCAGTTTGGATTTTTTGCTCAGATACAATTTTTGTTTGGCTGTTCACATTATTTTTTAAAATGTGGCCAATATCAGTTTCCAATGTGAACTCGCAGCGGTCCTGAACTGACCTGCATATGCAATAACAATAACAATGACGTCACGCACAGCATGCTGTTGCACAGAAGTAAATATGGAGGTGAGCGTTTATGCTTTTATTTTTAAGTTATTGTGCAGTGGAAGCCAGAAAATATGTAAGCAGATACTAAGAAGGACGAGGATGAAGAGAAAGAGAGCTAAATTTTCTGTTTTGGCTTTTTACGGAGCAATGGCAGCTAGTTCAGTATGGAGCTGTGTGTGGATGCGGAGACGAAGGCAAGAATGTTGGGATCGCTGCGTGAATGGTTTCACAGAGACAGATTTCATCCAAAACTTAAATCAAATAACTCCCGCCAGCGCAGAATTGTGATGAAAGTCGATCTAGAGTGACGTGAAAGTCGCATCAATGCCGCTGTGTACTGTTCACACTGCAGTTGCATTGCAAAAAATCAGACCTGTGTCTGATTTAGAACCACATATGGAAGTGGCCTAAATCTGATTGGAAAAAATCTGATTTGGGCAAGATTTGAGTGTTCACACTCCTTAGAAAAAATCTGACCTGTGTTGCTTGACACCCAAAAATCAGATTTGGGCCACTTTTACCTGCAGTCTGAAAAGATCAGATTTGGGCCAGATATTAGTGTTCACGCTGCTCAGAAAAAATCTGAGCTGTGTCACATGTAGGCAAAAAAAATATGATTGGGCCACTGCAACTTGTAGTGTGAACGTAGCCGTATTGTTACATTTTGTTAAGGCCCCGCTTCGGCAGCAGCTGTGGTGGAAGCTGTTGACCTGGACGTCACATCACTCATCCAGTTCAGTTAGCTGGTGGTTGATTCAGAGATGGTAATTTGAATTTGAATTAGTTCCATCTTTAGCTGCAGCCTTCCTCATACAAATTTTGCTCACAGCTTCGTCCAGATTTGCTGGCTCCCCCCGTTGTTTTAGGTACAAACCTGAAATGCTGCTAAATTGCAACAGCTGTGTTCTTTTTAGGTACTAACTCTTTTTCAGTCTATCTGAGTGGTGACACCACAGTAATAAATTATACCATTGCTATTTTAAATACACCTGGATACCGCATTACTGCCCAACCCTGTTGCTCATTTGTGCTTTGGCCACAGAATCTAGGACACATGGACAAAATAATTGGCAGTGTCATATTCTCTGGGACACGTTTTGTGCTCTGCTGGAGCTGTGCCATTAGGGACTTTGGTCACACAGTTGTGTATTTGTTCCCAGTCAGACAGTTGAATTAATTTGGGTTTGTTTGCTTGACACAATGTAAATTGTTTCCATCTGTGTTTATGGATCACAAGTCAGATGATATAACTGAATGTGTTTAAGGTTTGTGGGAAAATACTGAGCTGTCTGTCACACCACCTCCATGCATTCTCAATCCCTCTCATTTCTGTCTCTCACACCAGCCATGGTAATGGTGCCCACAAGAGAATTAGCCCTGCAGATGAGCCAAATCAGCATTCAACTCAGCAAACACTTAGGAGGGGTCAAGGTCATGGCTACCACCGGGGGCACCAACCTGAGGGACGACATCATGCGTTTGGATGAGACAGGTGAGCATTTAGTTAATGTAGTAGCAGAAGCAGCCCCAATTATGTCATGTTTTTATCCTCTGCTTGTCACTTTGAAATCATGGAACAATTCATTCATTACACACAGGTTAGTTTTACTTTACTCATGCCCCAGGCAGTTTTGAATAGTTTAGATATTAGGTTCTCCTCAGCTATTTTTTCTTTTGTGTACAACATGAATGCTCCACAGTGACTTGAGTAGTCTTTGATTTGTTTGCTGGGGGAGAAAAAAGAATATAAATTTGAATTCTGATTATTATAATTAATTTTCCAACCATGTAGCTGTTGATTTCATTCTGTTTGTTAGATTTTGTTTATTTGTTCATTTATTGGTAATGTATTTAGCTGGTCTTTGTACCAGATTACTACTCTAAGCTGCAGCTATTAGAGATTGGCATGTAGTAATGTTTATCTGAGTTTAACTATGTCCAGGTGTTTACCAGCATGTTGGTGTAAGAATATTGCTCTTTGCTAGGAAACTTGACAAAATGTGCTCTTGTTGCCTCCTCTTATCCCCCTATATCAGTGCATGTGGTGATTGCCACACCAGGCAGGATCTTAGACCTGATCAAGAAGGGTGTGGCCAAGGTGGACAAAACACAAATGATGGTGATGGATGAAGTGAGTATGGTCCTTCTTCAGATAAATCACTACAATAAATCAAAACACTAAAATTTTTCAGCGAGCTGCTACTTTTGACACCCCATATCTCTGTCTGTCCATCTGTTCAGGCAGACAAGCTGCTGTCCCAGGACTTTGTGGTCTTGATTGAAGAAATTATCAGTTTCTTGCCCAAGGACCGTCAGATCCTGCTTTACTCTGCCACCTTCCCCATCAGTGTGCAAAAATTCATGGTGAGAACACAAAATAATAGATCTGCATTTTGATCTTCTTACAGGGTTCCCACAGTCATGGAAAACCTGGAAAAGTAATTGATTTTTAAAAACATTAGCAATTGACTTGCTAACTTGCTTGTTTATGTAACCGTTTCATAGCTGAAGTATGGGGTATAACTATGTTAATCACTCCAAGTATAATCCATTTAAGTATGGTACAGACATTGACAATTTTAACATCCAAAAGCTGATGCCTGGTTGCCATGCTTGTAACCACTTAAAAAGTTCAAGGCCCTGGCAGTTTTGAGTTATTTGAGGGGGAAAGCATATCCCTGCACAGTTTTTTTCAATGTCCTTAAATGATTTCTTGAATAGTTAAAATCTGTCAGTGTTAGTCATTAAACAACATGTATGCGTGAATGTCTTGCCCAGATGAAGCACCTGAAGAAGCCGTATGAGATCAACTTGATGGAAGAGCTGACATTGAAGGGCATCACTCAGTACTATGCCTATGTGACTGAGAGGCAGAAGGTCCACTGCCTCAACACACTCTTTTCTAGGGTGAGTGCCGTGCACAGATGTAGTTTGTGAAAAATTCATGGGACATCAGTGACAGATCCGCTAGGGTGCTTTAAGGACTATACCAGTGATTTTGAATGTTTGGCCCATTTAGGTACAATTTACCCACATTTTACATTGCAACATAGCATTTTTCAAATTATGCGAGAATACTTCAGATTTCACTACATTTAATCAAAATAACTCAATTTTCACATTAGAATTTTTGGTTGAAACACCCACCTTTAATGTTCCTCTTCTGTGTCTAACAAAGTCATCGCCATTCATAAACATCAGAATCGATAATTTGCTGTCTAAAGCAAATTTTTGCCAGGGACCATTTTCTGACTGTTTACAAGAGCAAATCGGCAGTGTAATTGCCGATTTAACAATAAAAAAGCCAACTTAACAATTAACATCTAATTTTATTAATATTTAGACAGAATATACATTTTTGTAGATATTAATTTAACTAACCCTAACCCTAACCCTAATATTTAGATAGAATATACATTTTTGTAGATATTAATTTAACTATGTAAAATCGCTGTTATGGTCCTTCAATATCCTCTTTTATGAGTCCAGTTCTTCAGTTACTTGTCTAATCTCATGTATATTTGCTTTCTTACAGCTTCAGATAAACCAGTCCATCATCTTCTGTAACTCCACCCAAAGGGTTGAGCTCCTGGCAAAGAAAATCACTCAACTGGGCTATTCCTGTTTCTACATCCATGCAAAAATGATGCAGGAGTACAGGAACCGTGTGTTCCATGACTTCAGAAACGGGCTGTGCAGAAACCTGGTCTGCACAGGTGGGTGAAGAGCATTGGATATTTCAAAATCTGAGCTGGAATTTTGAAGTATTAATGGTTGAATAGTCGGTTGACTGTTTTTGTGCTTGTTTTCTCTAAGACCTATTCACTAGGGGTATCGACATCCAGGCGGTAAACGTGGTCATCAATTTTGACTTTCCCAAAAGCGCTGAGACCTACCTGCACCGCATTGGAAGATCAGGTGAAGAAGGCCCCATATACAAATTCTCAAAAGCCAAAACAGTCTGCTTGAGTTAGAACTACCACTTTCAAAATCTGGCACAGCCGATCTATACTTTATAACACTGCCTCTCTCCTGCTCTTCAGGGCGTTTTGGCCACTTGGGACTGGCCATTAACTTGATCACCTCAGAGGACCGCTTCAACCTGAAGGGCATCGAGGAGCAGCTGGTTACTGACATAAAGCCTATCCCCAGCAGCATTGACAAGAGCCTGTACGTGGCAGAGTTTCACTCTGTGGACCCAGATGATGCTAACAGCGACGCAGACATCAAACAGAAAGAAATGGGAGCAGCCTGAATCAATGGTCAGTTATTCTCACATATGTGTTGGGGAAGCATAAGGTTTTAGAGTAACAGTGGTGTAGTGACATGTTCTGCTAAGATATTATTTATAACAAAAAAAAAGAAAGAAAAGGGTACAGTAAAATGACCTGTGGTACTCAGAAAAGCACAACACGGTGAAAACATGACTTGGAAAGGCATGCTTTTCTTGACCATAGCTTTGCATTTTTCAATATATAGTTTTGACAGTTCGTTGGTGTATCTATTGTCTGTCAATCTGTTGTTTTTTGTTTTGTGGGCAGATTAGCAATGGTGATAATGAAGGAAACACATCATCTGAGCATGCTAGTTTTAGGAAAGTAAACACTGCCACCATCTGATTGATAGATGGCATCTTCTTTCATCAAGTAGATTAGCAGAGGTTTTACCGGATTTAAAGGTTAAAGGCTAAATGTTGCCTTTCTCAGGCTGTAGAAGAGCAGGTCAACATAGATTTGTGGACACAGCTCATCAGCACACTGAGCCAGCAGTCTCGACTGCAGGATTGCTTGAGCAGCGAGTCATTCACGTGGAATTCCTGACTTTTGTCCTGTGCTCATTTTTCAGGAGAAACGTGGCGCCTGGCATTCATCACACATACTGTCAGACAAGATTCCAAGTGAAGATTTCTGTCCTCCACTTTGCCATCAGAATGGTCTATTTTTAAATTCCTTTTTTATTTCCAGTTTTAGTTTACAGCAGTGGTCAGTTCTGTCTGGGCATAGTTTACAGCACATGCTGGTCAGCTGGCATGTTTCACACTGAAACTGCAAATGTTAATCAGTCTGGCCTTCTGCAACACTGCCAGTGATATCACTGTAACCTGTGACTTGGGCTGAATCACTGAATTCTGTCATTTACCTTAGCCTCTCACTACACTGGAGAGAAATTCTCATTAACATTTTATTGTGGTTTCATGGTAGAGAAATGTGAAATCAAAGATGGACTTGAGTGAGTCAGCAAAGGTCACATCCTGCTGTGTAGATAAGGCCCTTCCCACTTGTCATGTTCACCTCATGCTGGCATGCCTTTGAGCCAATGGCTACAGAGAAAAACCAAAGCTCTAGAGTAAGCCAGAGAAATAAAGAAATTAGAATATTAAAGGCTCCAGAAACCAAAATGACCACTTTAGCTCTGATGGCTATCTCAAAGGCTGCCATGATGCTGGAGTGCAAAGGGTAGAAACAGTATTGACAGTGAACTTGCTACTTTTTTAGAGTACATGTTTGCTGCTTAAATATGACCCTTAAAGGCAACTGTAATGTCAGTGACACCTTAGTTCTTTATGTCAAAGCACAGGCCCAGTAATAAGGGAATGTTTACTATATCTTTATTTCACAGATCCCTTCAAAACTATAGCATCAGGCAGCATTTTCTCAGGTCTTTAGGTTGTTGCTGATTTTATGTGAACCTGAAAAGTTGAGGGGCCTTAGTCAACATAGTAAGTGTTAGTACTTTTTGATGCCAAGACTCCATAAAGGTTAAATCACTCTGTATGTCATCTTTGTCCTCCTCCTACACTCCAAAGTGCCTTAATCTCACACCCATCCATTTCACTGTCTTTTGATTTGTTTTCTGCCTAGGCCTCCATCCCATCTGTGTTTTATAGTGGGGAAAAAAGATTAGGCCTGAAAAAAGGAGCAGTATGGTCATTCCCGACAATATGTCATGATGGGGAATTGCAGCTATTCCTTATCAGGCTTTTGAAGTGCAGCTACACTATGAAAGGACTTTGTAAATGTGACCAGCTGCAAACTTTCTTTTGGTATGGGTTGATTGAAGCCTCGGGCTCCTTGACCACAGCACATTACATAAGACAAGGTATTTAAAATGTGAGGGATCACTGTTTAACTGTATTTTTTTGTTTTCAAGTGAATTCTGTAGTCTCTCTCAGCCTGTATGATTGACTCTCGCTGGTCTCAGCATTAATGTCAAGCACCAGCAGAGAAGGGACCATTGTGTTTTTGCTCCTGCTTAAGCTTCTGCAGTTATTAATAGTCCTGTCTTTTGTTCATGTCTGGCTGTGGAATACCCTTGCTGATGCTGATTGTTTGCACCCTAGTTATTAAGCCTTGATAAAGACAGCACTTAGGCCAAAAAATATTTCCTTTTCATTACAGTCAGACGCTTGTGTTCAATTTAACTGTGAAGTGTTGTAAGAACCGCCACCATCAATGGTATTCCATAGCCATGGCATTTAAAAGGAATGTTATGTGAGTAGGTTTGAAACCTTGTCAAACTTGAGACCATTTTGTCCCACCTCTAAATTGTGGAGGATTATATATCTCCATTACTTGTAATGGCACCTGATGTTGTTATGAGGACAGATGCAGAGTTTCTTTTTTTCTATGATGTGCATCAGTGCCAGCGCCTCGAAGGAATGAATAAAGTCCAACTCCATCTCCTTTTTGTCACTTGTCTGTACTGTCTGTACATTTATTCTAAGTAATGTGCTTTCTTAAACATTACTACTGATTATTTTCTGTTAAGCAATTTGCACTTAAAGCCGCCGGAACATTTGGTACTGCAGCAAGTTTATAAAAAGTATCCGATAATAAACTTGCATGCACGTTCTTTAATATTGAAACCTATCTTTAGTAAAATAGAGTTAATGATCACAAAACAGAATGAATGATTTTGATCAGCAAAATGGATTAGTCTCTGAAAGAGCACGTGCATTTTGAGGTAAGAGAAAATTTAATAAACCTATCCTCAGAAAATAGATGTACCCTTGGAATGTCATTCAACGAGGGACTGAATGAACCGAGGGGCGAATGAAGCCCCTCGTTCGTCAGCAGAAGTGGGCGATCCCAGCAATAGCCCTGGCCAATGGTGATTGAACTCAGATGTACAGTAGCCAATCCCTGGCTCAATCACCGGGAATGGGCGGGGAAACGTTAGCTACGGTCACGGACGTTGTCGTGAACTTTGCCGGTGTTGAATTACCCCCCGGACCCAAACCGTCAGCGTGAGTAAACCATTAAATCGTATGGATAATTGGATAGTATGAGGACTACCGATACACCAATTCACCGCCAAACTTTCTGCTTATTTTCTCTGTTTCGGATAAATATAGGCACTGAACTCCATGTCACCTCCACTCGGCTAGCTCGGTAGCTAGCTAGCTAACATAGCTGAAGTTGCTTTAGCTTTTGCTGGTGAAATTAATGCTAGCAAGACAGTTTGGCTGGCTGCTGGCTATTCTCCAAGTGTTACAAACCACGAGAGTGCAGCTAGGTGGCAGATCGCCTTTGATTATTATCTGTATAAACAACTGTAGATTAAGTTGTCTGTGTTTAGCTAAGTTGGGCCTTACAACCAAACATGGCTTAGCTGCTAGTTAACGTTACTGCCAGGACAGTGGGCAAAGATAACTTAGCCAATCGTAGCCGAAGAGATCTAAGATACCGGAAGGTAAGCTAGTCAAGGTTGTTAAAGCTAACAGTGGCCATGTGCAACTGTATGACAGAGGAGATGTGTTAGCGCTAACGTGAAGATACTGAGCACTGTCATTGTCAGAAATGCTATGCATTCTATTG
>OMKZ01001463.1:0-10664 GCA_900302535.1 Neoniphon sammara | reverse complement strand
CGTCTCGGCACGGCGCCGCCAAAAATAAAAGTGCTTTAAAACCGCAGCCGAAGCCTGTTAAGTGATATCACCATGACAACAGGCGGGAGGCACGGGGAGACGACACCTCCGCTCCGATCCTCCTCCTGCCCTGTGAGACTGCGCGGCCGGACTGCTCGCTTTCCTGTCATCCGGGCTTTCTGCGCGTCTCTCCTGTTGTTTCTGCTCTCCCTCTCTCCTTTCATCCTCCCCCTCTCTTCTGTCTTCTCTGACTCTGATCTGTCTTGAGGGAGCTCTTTAGGGTAACAGGCGGTGTTTAGTCTGCCTTAATGCGTACTCATTTCACATTCCCATTCCACTCTTCTCTCTGTCTCTCTCTGTATTTCTCTCTCCTCCCACCTGTTTGTCCTCTTTGTTTCAGCCTGTTTGTGTAAAAGGCCACACACAAACTTTCTCTGCTCACTCTTAAATCTCCTAATCTCACCTTTATCTCGCCTAATCGGCCTCCTCTGCTCCTGTAATCCCGCAGAGCACGTCCCTAATGAGCACTCCTCTCTCCCCTCCTCCACCCGGCTCCTTATCTCGCCCCCAGAGCCTGACGTCATGGTAATCTGCAGGATAACTCAACACACAAATGCACACACCTGCGCGCACACTCGAATGTGCACGCGACGAGGTCAAACATATGCATGCGGATACTGATCTTAGCAACAAGCCACCAGAGCAACAGCACACCAGATAAGAAAAGCGCGCTGCATCGTCCACAGCTGAGCTTGCTGTTGCGGCTCTGCACAGAGAGACTTTTTGACCTGTTTGTCTGCCCCATTAGATCCATAGCTGCCAACCGCCTGTGAATATCCTGACCTCTGCTGTAGCGCTGCCACTCTGCAGGGAACATTCGCTCTCCTTCCCCGGGTCCATCCATCCATCCACTGGCTGCTTTTTGAGCAGCGCACCGCTCAGAAAGCACAGCCGGCAGCATGAATATTGATGGTCCCGGCTTGTTAACATTGTATGAAGCAGAGCTAGTAATTGTCTGTCTTCTCAGTATGGCACGTCTTCAGTGGGATGTGTGAGAAGGTCGGCACACAGGGGAGCTCGGCTCGGCTCAGCCCTCTTCACTTTAAGTGAGGAGGAGGGGAAGTGGGGGGGAGTGGGGGAGCGGGAGCGAGAGCAAAGGTGGAGACAAAACCGTGCTTCTCCCCCATCGGAATTGCGACACGCACCGGCTCTGTAATGGAGCTTTGTCAAGTGCGCCGGAGTGCAGATGTGAGTCGGCTGCGGGTTTGTTTCCGACTTGTAGCTATTCCGTCTCAGTGATACATGGCTCTTCGGAGGCAGGGCAGTGGCGAACTGGATTTCTAGAGGTGTAGCTCGCAGTTTTTCCTCTTTTTTTTTCCTTTGCTTTCTCTCTCTTTACACAGCTGCTGTTTCCCCTCACATCGAGGCAAACATAGACGCCAGCCTGTCCTCTGAACTGAGAGCTAACAAAGTGTGTGTGTCCATGTGTGCGTGTTTGTGCGCATTTGTCACGCGCACACACAAGGGAATATGCTCCTCATGGCATGATAGAGTGCTTGTGTGTGTGCACCTGTGCATATATATATTCTTATCCACGCATACACTATGCACATTCACATATCAGCGTATGCGCAGGGTACATCTGTGCATGTGTTGTGGCTGGGTGTAGCTCTTAAGGGGCCATGGGGAAGTGCAAGGTGAGACGGGGAGGATTCCTGTAAGCAAGGCTGTGCTCTAATCCAGTCTTGAGTCAGAGCATCGATTTATTGAGCGGCGTTTGTTAGCTTGGAGAAGCTGCTTCCTAGTATGACCTAATCAGCATGCACACACAAATGCATATGTAAACACGGACACACGCACTCAGCAGCCTATCACCACATCATTTGTACTTTTCAAACACATAATCTGTGCTTTTCAAACAGTCTGTGGTTTTCAAATTTCAAGAAAAATTAACAAAAACTGATTGTGATTTTAGTAGTGGAAGGAATCTGAGCACTGATACCAATTGACTGGTAAAATAGCGGAGTTCCAGACAGTACAAATTTGTGCACCCATCCATATGTTTCTATTAAGCCACAGGGTCAATCAATAGGTTAAGGTTGACCCAGATACCATGTAGTGATAAATCAACCGATATAATAAACAATATTTTCATTGTGCATTTGTGTATTTTTATCGGTTTCAAACTATTCCGACATTTTTGGAAGCATTTCCTGCTCATCCTTAGCATCAGGAAAATAAGTTAAAAGCTCCAAGATGACCAAGATTGCAAGCAACCAATAGGAATGCAGGGATTGAAGCCCTGGTACCCAGGCAAAAATGATAGAAACTTAAACCCTGACCCTGTTTCTTCTCTCTTTCTCTCTGTCCAGGTATTCGGCCCCAAATCATGAACGGGCCGATGCATCCGCGCCCCCTGGTGGCGCTGTTGGACGGGCGCGACTGCACCGTGGAGATGCCCATCCTCAAAGACCTGGCTACCGTTGCCTTCTGTGACGCCCAGTCCACACAGGAGATCCACGAGAAGGTGAGGAACGCACACGCACACAGGTTCACACATTACGAAAACATACACACACACACACACACACACAGTTCTTTCCTTTTTTACCACTCCACAATAGAGCAGCGGGCAGATACTTGACAGATAGCGGTGCCTGCCACTCACTCATGTTCCCTCTGCCTCTCTACTTCCCTATCATCGCGCTAATATGTGAATCATATTATATTGGCCCCATACGCTCTTGCCAGTTAAAATAAAGTGGCTTCATTATGATTTAATGTCACTTGGTGGCAAAAGTGCGAGATGCCTCTATCACTGCCATTGTTCTAATAGAGAGTCTCGTATGGGGGGAATGCGGTGTAATTACATTGTGCCGGCTTGTAGTGGCTCTTTATTGCTTTTTATGCAGTGCCGTGGCTGCAAAAGAATATATGGCCACGGAGATGGGTATCACCGAGGTGCTATCGCTCCATCTGCAGAGGGAGTGAGAAGCCGTCACACTTTTCCCTCTCCGCTGCCTTTATGAAAATGGGACATATTAAAAAAGCAGCATTTGCATAGAGATCAATTCAATCAAAGACCTTGGGCAGTGAAGAGCGAGTGCACGGGGGGAGAGGGAGGAGTGGGTAGCTTTTTGTTTGTTTTAACACTGCCTTATCAGGGAAAACATGATTGTAATGTTCACCTCGCCAGCATATTCAGCAGTTCACAGTAATAACTTGCGGTCTAGATACCCAGAGGGGCGGTGTAGATCGAAAATGTCCAATCTCTTATTTCTGCGGCGCGGAGATGATGGCCGTCGATGCAGAGATGCAGTGCAGATAACTCAGGGAGTTTGAGCAAGATGTCATAGCACACGCCACCTGCCGCACACACGCACACACACCGCCATCTAGAAATTCATGGGTGAGGGTGGTCAGTGCAAGATGAGCGGCCTGGGGTCACTTCAGGTCAGCTACCCTTATTAGTGGAGCAATAGGGGCGTGATGAAACACACATGCGGATACTATCCAAGATCGTGCTGCGATGCCACTTCAATGAGACCAAATCCAGCGCACAGCACCTGCGCTCCGAAACCATCATCCAAGGTCAGTGATCACCTCGTCTTTCTCACAGTCATGTCCCACGCTCATTTAAAGTCACATATGGCCCATAAAAGTTGGATGATAGCCCATATGGCATAGAGTCAACATCAGTTTATCACATATTTAGATGCCTGCCCTGAGACTACAAATTTGTACGCGTATTCACTGGAGGGCACGGTGTTTTTATGATTTAACCTTTGTTTAGCCAGGTTGGACCAGTTGACGTGAATAATCTCCTGTTTAAGGCAGATTAAAGAGGGATTTCAAAGTGTTGAAATGACATTATTGAGCAACACAGCCTCCCTGCCAGGTGGAGAGAGTCTGTTCTCAGCATTACACCCAGCCCTGGTCCTGACTACATCCACCCCTGCTCACTAGTGGGATGACCTCATAGCCATAAAATTCCTCCCCAGTAAGCCATTGAGTCACACACACTCTCTGACACACGCAGACAATGCGTGTGACCCCATGCTCTCCCTCGCAGGGCGATAGGGGAGTCGTCTGCGTCATGTCAAAAAAGCCCAGGCCTTATCCCGAACGATAGATGTGAAAAGCAATAAGGCTTCAGTTTCAGTGGAGAGCGGTGAAGAGGTGGGGGAGTAGACAGATTAAGTCAGAGTTTCCATTAAAATAAACCACATTCACAACTGATTTCCCTCACAAAGCCTCATTTTTTATGCTACAACGCTTTGTCTGCAGCTCCGAAACAACACTAGACCTTCAGGCTTAGTCCAGATAGAGAGGGGAGGAAAGTGTGTGCGTATGGGTGGTTGTGCACGCCAGCATGTGTGCCTGTGTGTGTGTGTGTGTGCAAGCGAGGTGTGTAAGGAGCATTTTAACCTTGAATTAGTATCTGGAAGGCCTGGCTGGGACACGGTGCTAATAAAAGCAGTATGGAAATTCGGGGGCTAATCTACTAATCACAGAAAAGCTAATGCAGTTTGGCTGGAGGTGAATGCAGAGCTGTTATTTACCATGGGGCGCTGACAGGGGCCGAGGCTGATACTGAGGGACAATGGTTAGATCCACATCAGACTGAATCATAGGCCAGGTCACCTTGTCTATGTAAAGTGGCAGAGGAGTAGCATTTCACAGTGGTGGGCCAACATAAGGGAGAGGCTGTGTTTTGTTTCCCTTTAGTGAAAGAGTGAATTCAAAATTTTGACCCTTTGGTGAATGCTTTTCTCAAGTTGCATTTATTTAGATGTGGGATCATTTGAAAGGCGTAACATCGGAGTAAAATATACAACCTTAAATCTAGTCCAGGGCAAAATTGTGTTTATTTAAATGTGGTTCTAAGTGTTTGAACCGCATCAAGTTGAGTTCCACTTGATTTAAGTGAATGCATCCCTTCCAAGTTGAGGTTAATCAAGGGCTAAGTGTATGTATATCAATTATTCATTTGTGTTTTCTGCTCTAAACTTTTCAACTCTTCATTGTAAAGAGACACACGTGTCACAACTGATTTCCCTTTAAAGGTTTAACTAAATGAAGATACATATTTTAAGGTTTCTGAACTTCGACTGTTCTAGCCGTTCTATTATTTGCCTCTACCTGCTTGGTCATCACATGGTCATCATTGCATGTACTCAGCCGTTTGAAAAATCATTTGGGTCCACCTCTATATATCCCTGACCTACCACGTCCCACGATATATTCAGGTTGAGTCTTGGATCAGCGACTGCTCCAACACCCTCTTCCCAGTCAATTAGCCTGATCCATTGACCGTAAAGACCCTCTGGGTATGAGTGCAAGTTGTGATGACCATGCAGAACCGCAGCCCCTCTGAGACAATATAATGATTTGTTCCAGTCCCAACATGGGGCTGCAAAAGGACAGTGTGTCACTGCTGATGGTGGCCATGTGATGTCTGTGCTTCCCCCATTGTAAAATTGTAGCTATTTTTTTTTGATGTTTAAGTGACCCCAGTCATGTCAGCCATGTGATTTTCATGGCTCCTCGGGAAGGAATGTGATCTTGTGATTGTCATGGGATCTGATGAACTCGAATGGACTAATGGCCATATTACATAGCCCACAAGTATGAATGGACAGCGCTATAAACAAAACAAATTAAAGGAATTAGATGATTAATGAAATAATATGGATTGAAAAAAAAACCGCTTGCTTTTCATTTTTGAGGATGAAGTCACTCTACAATGTGTGTATGTGTGTGTATGTGTGTGTGTGTGTGTAGGTGCTCAATGAGGCAGTGGGAGCTATGATGTACCACACCATCACCCTGACCAGAGAGGACCTGGAGAAATTCAAAGCTCTACGCATCATCATCCGCATCGGCAGCGGCTACGACAACATCGACATCAAGGCTGCCGGCGAGCTGGGTACGAACTCGCCCGCCAGTTATTGCCGGGATATCATCAATATTAGATCATATCTGGAAACGTACAGTACCTTAGTGCTGTGTGTAGCGCAGAACGCAGACGTATCAAACAACTTTGCCGTTTTATGCTCTCAGACTGGAGTGCATATGCATTATTCCATTCAGTAGCTTGCACGCTTGTATGTGTGTGTGTCTTTAATATTCTGTACATTTTTGAGAGATTTTCTTTTTCCATAGAGTTGAGCAAACTCCTTGTAGACTTTGGTGTTTACCTTGTCCATCCATCCTATGTTTTATTGATTTCATCATGGGGAGAACAATCGATTGGTCTCTGTTCATTCGTATGTTTGATTATTTGATTCTCAATCTGTAAAAGACAAAATGTCAGGCACTACTGATCGGATTGAGGCAAAAAAAAGGGGTAAAGATGAATCTCACCACTGCTTTCTAGTATTTCCAAAATTATACTGCTAGGTCCAAGGGGGGCACTACAATTACAGGTCAAAGTGAGGCGGCATGTTTGTAGCTAATTGGCCCAGAGGGGGACTGCATTGTTTGAAATGTTTACTGTTGCCTTGTTTTGCCGTATAGCTTTTCATATAGCCAAAAGAAACAGTATCAAAGGCCGAATTAAAGGCTCAGATGAAGGGTTGGCATCCCGATGTGAGCCAGGTTGTTCAAATAGAGGGAGGCAGAGAGAGAAAAAGAGACAGAGAGAGAGAGAAAACCGAACAGTACATTTCAGTCGTGCCTCTGAACTACCAGGCTCTATCAGCAGGCTGGTGGCTCAAACCGCCCGTACAGTTGACAAAGCTGCCATTTCCCTGCCAATATGAGATACAATGTCTAACTGCCACCCACTCACCAAAGGCTCCCTGCCTCGCAACGCAGGAGTCAAAAGCTATCGTGCCTGGAGAAAGCAGCACTGATATGAGGGCTATTCTCAGGGAGAAGAAAAGGGGCCATTGATTGAGCAGGCGCTGCCTTTTTTTTTTTTTTTTCTCGCTGTCCAGAGACGGCTCTGCTGTTACTTGGAGATATAGAGTGGGAAGAGGACATTAGAGGAGAGCGAGGGCAGTCGTCTATAACTGCTGAAGTATTAAGCAAAAAGTTCTTAATACTGTTTGAGGATAGAGGAGGTAATACCACAAGGTCAGAGGTTTGAATTCCCCCGGGGCAACAAAGTTATGAGCACGCTGCTGCTAGAGAGCTTGGATTAAAGTGTGTAACCCCTGCTTTACTACTTCATATGTAGCTTCATGAGCTCTCAACTCATCTGTACTCTGTGTGTGTGCTTGTTGCCCTCCAGGTATCGCCGTGTGCAACATTCCCTCGGCAGCGGTGGAGGAGACGGCGGACTCCACCATGTGCCACATCCTCAACCTTTACCGGCGGAACACCTGGCTCTACCAGGCTCTCCGGGAGGGCACGCGGGTCCAGAGCGTGGAGCAGATCCGCGAGGTGGCGTCGGGAGCAGCCAGGATCCGAGGGGAGACGCTCGGCCTCATCGGCTTTGGTGAGCTCTGACTTTTTTTCCTCAGGGGTTGAGCTGCGGGAAAAGCGATGCCACATTTAGTGATTTGAAACTTGAGCAAGACGGTTAAGTGGTATTCGGAAGTGCTTATGGAGCTCGCGGGAGCAAATGTCAGCATATGTGGGAGTGTTTGCGCTTGAGGCAGAACTTCGAAATTGATGACCAAAGTTGACCCGCTTATTTTTTTATTTTATTTACTCTGAGGAGAGTAGGCACTTCTCCTTCAGCAGCAGATTAGTTTCTGTGACAGTGGAGAGACAACTCACAGCTAAGTGGTACATTATGGTGGTAATGGTACATGTGCAAACCAACTTCAGCCTTTTGCTACAGCAGTAAACACAAGATGACCTAAATCAAGCGGACAACTTAGTTCAGGGATTTTGATCTGTGGTTTAGTGGTTCTTCATGTGGCATTTTTCACAATTAAGGATGAAATTTTCTTGATGGGAGGTAGCTTTTTGGTTTAGATCTAATATTGATATTAGTTAGGAATGCTAGCAGTGCTTTTACTGTAAAATGTGCCTCAGGTCATCACAGTTTCCTTCACACTTCAGTCAATACTCATCGGTTATGCAAAGAATACTAGAATGTCTTCCTCAAGTAGAAGTACTGTTACTTTGCTGGTATTTTACTTCAGTAGATGTAACTGTACGGGTGCAAATATCCATTAAAGTTAACATAAAAAGCAGCTTGCTGTTTTACTTGCTGTTTTACTGAGTGTTACTGAATTAGTTAGTAATTATTAACCCTACTTTTTAGAAACGATAACATTATTAGATGCTGTGCAGTTCTAAAAAGGCAAGAGCAGCTTTAAAACAAATTCATTTAATTCAAAAATTTGGAAATTACAAAATAAAGAGCACGAACAGAATTGAGACAGATTACTGTTTCGGTTGCTTATAGAGAAACTACAGAATTTGTAGTCTGTATGACGTGATTTAAAATGTTATGAAGTATCTCACATAACATACTTACAGTTGGTAAAATTACTGATTTTAACAAATACTCAAAAAGTACAAGTATGCAAAAAGCTGCTCAGTTACAGTTCTGTAAGTTAATGTAGTTAGGTACTTCCTCCCTGTGTGCATTTAGGGTTTTGCTCTAAGGATGGACATATTGACTGAGGGATGAGTATTACAAATGCTTGGTGAAGAAAAACCAAAATGTTAAAATTCAAAATGTCTTCTAACCCGTGCTGTCGCTCTCTGCCTTGTGTCTCCCTCAGGGCGCTCGGGCCAGGCGGTGGCGGTGCGGGCCAAGGTGTTCGGCTTCAACGTGATCTTCTACGACCCCTACCTGCAGGACGGCCTGGAGCGCTCGCTTGGCGTCCAGCGCGTCTACACCCTGCAGGACCTGCTGTACCAGAGCGACTGCGTCTCCCTGCACTGCAACCTGAACGAACACAACCACCACCTCATCAACGACTTCACCATCAAACAGGTACTGTAGGGCCGCAGAGCTGAGACTCAGAGACGATCTGATGGAACATACATCACATACACAACACTTCTGCCACAAAAGTGAGGATACAAATACATTCGCAAATGTATCAAAAAGAAATCGTAATCCAACTTAACAGGCAGTTATAGATTGCAAGATATGATTGATTTTCCCATTAATCGTGATCTTCATTTGAACGATCCGACATTGATCCTTAAAAATCCCAAGCTCGATCTTTCAATCTAAGCCTTTGATCAGTGATGTGTGAAGATTTTTGCTGTATGTTATTTATAGCACACTTGCAGCCCTGCAGATGTCGTCTGCTGAGCTGCTCGCCTACGGAAACTCAAATGACCAAATTATGTTTTGAACAAATGAGCGAAGGCTGGCAGATGTTGCCCTCTGATGCCGTCAAGCCTAAAGGCGAGATTTCTTGAAGCATGGATTTAAAACCCATGACGGTAAAGAATAGCTAGACTAAAGTTATATGTAAGCTGCAAGATTGATTGAACAGAAATATCCCTTACTGAATTGATGTTGAATAAAATCAAATCGAAATTCGAACTGAATCAGGAACTCAATGCCAATACCCAGCCCTAGTCAATTCTGCATTTTTCAGAATCCCCATCAAAGGTAGCAATTCACCAACTATATGTCACTGAGTGCAGAAAAGAAAATGCAGGAAAGTATTTCACATGCATGCACCTACACACTCATACACAGATATATACACATTATGCCAATGCCAACCATGTCATCCAGGCAGAGCCGAACATCCTATTGCACAGCTGTGGCCCAACCTGGGCTTAAAGCAGTGCTATCTAGCAGGTAGACAAGCAGAGCTCCTGGTGTATTCTAACTCCTGTCAGCCTGGAGGCCGTCCTAAAGAGCATTACAGCTGGAGAGAGAGAGAGAGAGAGAGAGAGAGAGAGAGGGGAAACAGGCCGTCATGCAGCAGCCAGCCTTCCTGCCTGCACATTCCCAGCTCTTTATCTTAAGCTCCACCAAAGCTGGACACAAATTCATTCCTTTGCTCTGTCAAATGCAATTAGCGCCAGCCCACGGCTACAGCAAATATATCGACTAGGCTCCACAGCAGGAGGTTGAGAGCGCAGTGAGGGGAAAGTGCTGTTCTCTGAGTCAATAACACACTCACACACACTCCGGCGCTGCCTGGGGTGACACCTGCAGGGAAGCGGCGGCATTGCACAGGCTGAAGAATCCGCTCTTTATCCATCGATATCTCCCCGCGTTGCTGCTCTCGCTTTGGTCTCCCTGCCTTTCTATCTTTGTCTCTGTCTGTGTCGCTCCTCTTCTCTCGCAGGTTAATTTGAGTGCTCTCAGATGTGAAGTGTTATATGAAGAGAGCAATAGAAAAGTGGGTGCAGGGTAATAGCCTAGCCTAGTTAACTCTGCTTCTTCTCCAAAGCTAAAGATCCTCAGCTGCCTCTTAAGCGCTGCAATGAAAGAATACTTTCCTCTCTTTCCTCACCCAAAATTTTGGCAGCCAATCTTAGCTTCTACAGTGGAAATGTGTGTATGAATGTATGTGTCTGTGTGTGTGTGCGTGTTTGTATGTCTCTCTGTGTGTGTCAAAACCACCAAGGCCTAATAAAAGACTGCCTGGCAGCGCAAGGGCTTTTCATGCCCTGGATTTCAGCTTTTGTCAAGATTAAGGGATTACTTTCTTCTGAGCATATTCATTTGATTTTTTCCCTCTTCCTCTTACACTTTTTGTTGTTTTCTCTTTTTTTTTTCTCCA
>OMKZ01001459.1:25578-36772 GCA_900302535.1 Neoniphon sammara | reverse complement strand
TGCTTTGCTCTTTGATTATTGCCTGGTGCTGTATTAAGTCGTGTGTCCATTTACTTGGATGCGCACCTCTCTCACACACACACACACACACACACACACACACACACACACACAAGATGCCTGTCTGGTTGAAGTAAGTCTTTGACTAATTTGTACCCTAACTATGACCCATATCGTAAATTTGGTCACACCCAATCCAACCCCTTTTAAACAGGAGTCCACACTGTATTCCCACACATTATTCACTATATATGTAAATGGTCACACTTTATTTGGACTGTCCAATGTTAATATTCAACTTAGTATCAACTTTGTATCAGTTAGGATCAGGGTTAGCTTAATGCAAAGTTGATGCAAAGTTGACACTAAGATGAATATTAACATTGGACAGTCCAAATTAAGTGTTATCTGTAGAACTTTTCCAGTCTTTTTTCTCTACTCTATTTTTTCTTTCCTGTTCATATATTCAGTCATTCATCCATCACACCTGTGAATGGATTTTGACAAAACTAAGGAAAATGATGCATCTTATCACTATGTTACACTACACTGAGCTGGCATATTTTTTTGTTGTTGACTGAGCCACAGCAGGACTATGTTTTGGGGAGAATGACATATTTACTGTTTCTTTGATTGAGTCTGTTGTTCGACGTTGTAGTATTTGTAATAATTAAGTGAATAATTTGTTTTAAATGCATAATTATCTTTTAGATCTTGTCACAGCTTACTTGTATCCATGTAAATGTTTTTTCTTTGTCTCAGCTACAGCCAGTTCAACCCCTTGTTCTTCTCTCTGGCCCACTCTGGAGTCCTGCTGCGACGGACAAGCTCTCCTGAACATGAGGTTGTTTTTCAGTCACAGAGAAACCCCCTTTGTGATCGTACGGACAACCAGCTGGCTGCACGCAAAGGCAAGAACAAAAAGGAAGGTGAGAAAAGTGTATGCACACTCAGAGGCAAAAATAGAAAAAAAAAGATCCATTACATGTAACCCTCTCCACTCTTTTACACCCTTCCCTCCAGCAGTCAGTGGTGAGCGCTCTGTCACAGGGCAGAGTTGTGTGGAGGGGGAAGACTGTTCTCAAACTGTGATACAGCAGGCAACCGACAAGCCCCCCGTCATGTCTTCTAACAAACACAACGCTGCCCAGCTGCTGGACTCATTCAACGGAGCTGCTTTGCATTTTCGCAGGGCTATGGTACTGTACACACACACACACACACACACACACACACGCACACACATGCACATGCACTCTGACACCTGATATATTTTTTAATCTGTACCTAGGTGTTGGCCCACCGTGGCAGCCATTGGACGACTCTGCAGTGTGTGTGTCGGACTCTGTGGGATCAAGCCTGCAGAATCACTTCTCTGGTGCAGAGAGCTGCTCAGTTAGACGCTCCCTCCCCCATCACCCTGGACGAGCTGCACACCACCCTCACTCCACTGCTGGTGCTGGCTGCCGACCTGATGATGGACATGCTGAACAGGCTAGGGGTGTGTGACACAGACAGCTACACACATCACACCTTTAAAAACAAATTAAGACATAATCAGGTTACCGGTGCTCTGTAATCTTGAGAGCAGATTTTGAAGTTGAGGTGCGGTGCTGTTTGTGACATTCGTCTGCCTGTTGTTTGTCCCTTCCAGATGTGGAGTGTGTATGACAGCGATGTGAGTGATGAGGAACTGGGGGCGAGTCTTCACTTCTCCGCCCTGCTGGATGACAGCACCCACGTGGACCTGCGCTGGGTCCAAACCCTGGTGCTGTACACTCTGGAGCTGCTCCATGACAGGGCCAAGTGGGAAACACTGGCCCACTTTGCCTTAGTTTTCAACTCATACACACGGTGAGTAAGACTCACCGTGTGTATGAGTCCACATACAATATTCCTTTTCATGGCTCATTAAGATGTCAGGAGTCCAGTTTGAAAATCTGGATTGCAGAGTGACCTACAGCTTGACCATAGTTTAGTGTGTGTTTGTGTGTCTGTCCATAGGGAGCACTACACTTTGACAGTAACTCCTCTGCTAGTCCATGCTCAAAGGAAGCTGCTGGACAGGATTAACTCACTCGGAGGGCCTCCAGTCCCCCAACCGCACCATGTCAAGACACAGAAAGCCACTGGCATGGAGGTAGCACATACATTCACACGGAGTCACATCCTGAGTGTATTTGTTGATTTTACAAAAATGTGTCAAGATACATTTTGACAATGATTCAATATTCATTAAAAACAAATTACAAGTGAAACATCAGTGCAGTAAAAATCAAATGTAAAAATTATGTGATCTATAGAAAACTTGTGAGATATTTGATCACCTTGTGAGGTAAAAGAAACCCTTAAATTGTCTTTGCTTGTGTGTGTGTGTGTGTGTTGTTTTCTTTTATATGTTTCAGATAACTTGTAGGAGCTATGTTAGCTGTCAGCTGCTCAGTGGCTGGAGCCCCTCCACTGAAGCCTCTTCTAATGTAAACAACTCACCTGCACAGCAGATGCCCTCTCACAACAACCAATCAGTGACGAATCCCAGAAAACCAGACACAGATGAGCTCCAAGGTTTGAACAGGCAGCCATCAGTCATATCAATAACACAGTAACACAATAACATGATGATATCTGCCCTAAGAATCAAAATGCTAATAAAGTCCTACATTAATGTTGGGAGGATAAGGTGTTATGGTTTGAACTGGGCCAAATTACCAAAATATTCCATGTGACATTTAATATACCCTCAAAGTTCATAAAGTATGTGTGTGTAAATATGTGTGTGTTGCGTGTCTAAGGTGCAGAGATGCGGCGCTCTTTGTCTCTGGTGTGTATTCCTCTGGATGTGGAAGACACACTGTGCCATTACCGTCAAGCTCTAGAGAAACCACTACACTATCTGCAGACCTTCCAGCACAGCCACTCGCTACTGCTGCTGCTCCTGGCGAACACACAGCCCTGTGAGTAGAGTACTTACGTGGACACACACTCACACACACACACACACAACGGGTGTGAGGGTAAAACTAACACAGACACTGTATGTTTGTATTGCACGTGTCTCTCTGCAGCCTCGGTGGCACAGTTGCGTCCGGGCAGCAGTCCCGCCCGCTCCCCAGGCCGGGTTGGTTTCAGTCCCATCGTGACGTCAACTCCAAACCTGCAGCCTGTAGACCGGACAAAGGAGGACTACAGCACTCTGAATGCTCTCTACAGCCTGCCCATCAGCCCTAAACACACACACTCTGTCATCACTGCATACGCCACCTCCATTAGTAAGATTACACATACACACGCGCACACACACAGAGGTTAGGAACTTGAACCCAGTCACTTAATGATGACTAAGTTGTATAAGAAAAAAAAATGTTACATATTAATACAACACTTTTTACAGGCATATAAAGCACACTTGACATGTGGGAAATGGGAGAAAACATTGGTATAATGAAAGCACCAGCAGCACTTTATTAAATTATTAAATGAAACACCAAAGAGAATTTACTCTTTAAAAAAAATGGCAGCAGTCATTCGCTTGCTACATTTACATGTACAGAATAACCCAGCTATAGTCAATATGCAGTTAAATTCTTACTTGAGTTAAGCTGTTTACATGAACCTCTAATAACCTGTAATTGACATTCCAAGCCACCATGAATAAACCAATAAACAGAATATTCCTGTCCAGTGACTGGAATATTCTGACTGAGCCGTAGGTTATCTCTAATAAAGGGGAAATATATGGTGATCCAGTTATAATAGTGATGGTGTGTGATGCCTGTTCACTGTCATGTTTTTTGTATCCATTTATCATTAACATTATCAATCTGTGACCTTGTGTAGATAATGTAAAACAAACGGGAAAAGAATGTGATGTACAATGCAACAGTAACCTAAGTATAAGCTCAACCTTGTTATTCTAAGCAAATTGTGTCATTTACATGCATCAACCGAATTACTTGAGTAACTGGGTTAAGAATGGAATTTTTGCATGTACAGTAACTTAGCCTGAACTCCCCGGGGAGGTCACTCTAAAGCCCAGGAGGCCTTACGTTAAAGACTCAATTAAGTTTTCTGTCTGTTGAAATGACTAGAAAGCTTCTGCTTAAGGATGTGAAAACATGCTGTGGCTCATGGTGGATTAAATGGTCTGTGATATAGGGAAAATGAGGAGATTAAAGTGAGAACTAACATCTTACTGGTCACATTGCTGCCTGAGAAAATTCCTGTTTTACAAATTACTAAGTACATGAACATTGCTGGAAAAAAAACTATAAATAAAACAACAAAACACTCTGTAACAAAATATATTGCCATAAAACCTGGTGAAAGTCACTGTGGTATCATTTATATATCTCTCCTTATGGACAAGATGAACCTTTCCTCACCGTGCCTGAAACATAACCACCAAGCAGTGACGTGATAACTATTTCATGCCATAGCTAGTAACCTTAAAAGTTGAATTGTGAAATAATTTCTAAAACTTAAAGTTGCAGGGAAGATAAAGTAGGAGGAATGAGGTCACTTGTCTTAGATCTGGTTCAAAGTGTTGATGCAATGTTTTGGAGAAGTTGATGGGCGGGACACCTGTGAGTTAAAATGGGTTACAGAAATTACAACAGACTGTATGCCTTCTGGTACACAATGAATTCTCTATTTTCTTAGATCTAAAAATAATGAGATTTTGAAGTAAAAATCCAGTAAAATGTGTTTGTCTTTTTTTGTGCATAAATTGTCAAATGTGTATGATATGAAATTAGACAATAGTTTGAATGAGCTAAATCAGCTAAAAAAAATAATGATTTTCTTTCCTCCTCACCTTCATCCACCTTTTCTTCAGAGTATCTCCAGGCCAACAATCAAGACTCTCTCAGAGTCCAGGCATTGCATGACATGGGAAACCTGCACTTCTACAGCGGAAACACAGGGTTAGAATCTCATTTCAGTGTGAGTGTGTATGCATGTGATTGTGTGTGTGAGTGAGCCTACAGCCATATGTTGGATGCATGTACATGTCATAAAACTGGAGAAAACAAAAGTACAAGAGGAAAATTGGCATTTTTTCTACAATTTTTCACAATTCCATTTCTGTGTGTTTGATTCCCAGGTTGGCTCTCTCATGTTGGTGTAAAGCAGTGGATTGTGTCCTGCTGAGCTCAGACGTGTTAGAGAAATGGGACGGGGTGTCCTGGGGTGGTGGATCCCAACAGCACACCCTGAAACAGGCTGGGCTGTGGGGCTGTCTGCAGGCCGCTGTGCTCACTGCAAAGATTGCACAGTAGGTTTCAGGCTGTCAGACTCGGTGTGCATGTTCATATTTAGGTACTGAACAAGTTACATGAAACATTCTATGGGTATTCTCCTGAAACACAGGCTACATTCTCTCTTCTACTTTATATGGAGATACCTACTTGTGAAGCCTCATTTTCATTTACATATTTTGCATCTGTCGACCTGCAGGTACATTTTAACCTCTGACATAGGCCAGCGGACAAAGTGTTGCCTTCTGTCTGCTCATCTCTTTAAGGTACTGCTTCCTGAGACTGCACAAGTGAAAATGAAAACAATTTCCCATACAAATAGTATTTCCACTTTTGATGCTGTTACAGGATTTGGAAAATCATCATGTTGTGGATGTTTTTTTCTCCGATAACTGTATTTGCATGTGTTGTGTTTATATTCTGGTCTGATTGTGTGTGTGTCTTCCTCATGTCTCCAGTGTGTGCTGTGTTGCTCCCTGCCTCAGCCTCAGTGCGACCTCCAATATGCTTCATACAGTCTTGGAGATGAGCTGCTCCCTGGAGTCGATCTTTTCTCTGAACCCCGTAGACTTCACCTGGGCTCCACCATAACCAGCCTTAGCTTCCTCTCCTATTGGCTGTACACCACAGGCCACTACATCACGGTATACACACTTTTATCGTACATTTTTCATGTTGAACTGCAGTCCTGAGGATAAATCATTAGTTTATTGGTACCAGTCATCTGGAACATAAGTTTATGGTTTCAGCTGCTGCCCGTCCTGGCCCTCTACATTCACTTTGTGGGAACCGTGTGTCGAGACATTCAGCGCACTGTTGAGGGCAAAGTGCTTAAGGTTTGTGATTGTGTTCTATATAAAAGGGTTAGGGTTAGGGTCTTCTATATAAAATGTTTTAAGTCTCATGATTTTGTTTGCAGTTTTTAATTTATGTGTTTGTGTCCGCATGCATATGTGTTGTCTCCAGATACGCGCTCTGACTGAGCTGAGCCTGTTCTCTGAAGCTATAGAGGGGACACTTCAGCTCACACAAGGAAGGGGGATCCCTCGGCCTCATGGACACATCAGCATAGACGATCCCCAGGTACAAACATACATAAATACATTGGTCTCTATCATATTTTATACGAATGAATGTTGAATACATACAACAGAAACACTTGTGAGAACAAAATGGATATTTTCTTGGTGCTCTGACTCATCCTGCTCAATATGTCTTCTTTCAGCCTGTGAGGACGTTCTACAGCAACAAATCTCTCCTGGACAATGCTCAGGTATTTCATTTATAGCTTTTAATAACTTCTTTAGATCAATAAAGAAATTTTTATGGGAGTGGAGGTTGTGTTTTGAAGTGCGGGTTTCTGTTAATATTAGATAGTAACGTTAATGTCACTGTCAGAGCCCATTAAGATTTCATTCGTGTCAGATTCCAGTGGAGTCCAAAATTATAATCTATAACTTAATCAGGTGTTTTAGGTTTTTTCTCCATGGGTGTCTATGTGGGTACTTCGCTGTTGCAGAAACTTTGATCATGACTATTTTTCTGCATCAATGACAGATGTGTTTACAGAGGAACTGGCCTGGGTTACAAGGGTACAAAGTTATAAGCAGTTAAGGCTTATCTTGGATTAGTTCTACTTGCATGCATCTTGTAGACACTGAAATGGAAAAATGGGTATTGTTATGTTAATAGTTATTTTCATTAATGCAGTTCGGTAAATTAATTATTAGTGGGTAGTTTTGAGGGAGTTTCAATCCTTTTTCTTTTCTGAGGTTCTGAGTTTTAACCCTCCTACCTCTTGTTTTCTTGTTTGGTTTTTCCTTGCAACCTATACATGCTCATTCACTAAATCTGGATGTCCTGTGAATATATGGGTATGTGTTGTTGGTGACTGTGGCCAGGTTTTGGAGGAACTTGTGAACTGTGACCTGGCTCCAGAGCTCCGCAAGCTCTATGGATCCACACTGTGCCACCGGTGGAACCTGGCTCGCGTCCAACTGGTTCTCGCACTCACTAGCACCATACACAGCCGTCCACTGGCAGGTTTGTAAGCTACAGTGCTCACACGTCTCTGTTATTTAAAGATTGAACTGGAGATTGATTATTAGGAGCATGTGACATTTATGTGGAAGGTATGGAAGCAAGTAGGTTCGGTTTCTTGGTTGTAAGGGTGTAAAATATTATAGGGGCACATGTGCAAAGAGCCCCTGTCCTTTGGTTCTGCTACTCACAAAATGCCTGTGCGATGTGTTCATTCATGTTAGACTTATAGGTTTTTTATGACCATCATCTTCACTAGGGGACAGGATATCTTTGAACAAAAAAGTAAATGGCATACACATAATTTAAATAGCAAGAGTTACCTTTTTAGCTAAAGCTCAAGCCTTAGAAATGTCTATGCACAGTCATGGATGTAAACAGGTTATTTTAGTTAGTTAAACATTTCAAGGGCATTTTCTGTTTTGGGGTATGAGGAGTACTCACCTCCAGCCCAAGCCTACGGACTTTTTGTCTGCACTCAGTTGTCCACAAAGAGAGTTTGTGTTGTGTGTGTGTGTGTGTGTGTGAATCTGTGTGCACACACATATGCATGACTGGATTTTGTAATATCTTTCAGAGTTTCCTGATGGTGAAACTTACGTCAACACAAGAAGTCATTCAGTCAGCTCAGGTCACCATGAACAGGATGGCCCAGACACTGAGGGCTCCTGCCTGAAGAGAAAAGAGCCTGAAGAGCTGGTTCTTGACCCCCAGAAGGAGACGCTCACTCCAGAGAAAATTAAAGTAGGACTGCTGGTGGACAGTGCTAACTGTTTTTAAGAGATATTTTCTTTGAAGAGAGTACCACTGAGTTTCTGCTTTGAAATTACATTTTTGGCACTCGAACAATTTGATCTGCATGAGTGAACTTTCACTGGTGTTTTCTGTAGCCAGTAGAGAGGCTCTGCTTGTCCCTCTAATCTTTGACATCTCAATTATGTGCAGCTCCAAATAGAAAACATGAAAGGAAAAAAAGGTTATTCATGTTCACAAAAGCTGATTGTATTGTCCAAGGCTAAGGATGTCATTCGCATTCTTGAACTTGAGCTTGTGGCAAGTTGCATCTCATTTCAATGAAAAATGTTAATGCTAACAAGCTTCAATCATTGCTCATTTTGCTTCCCACGTAGCTTGAGAAAATGCAGTGCAAACATTTTAGTATTTTCATGGTTATGTACAAGCTTATTGCCTCTACCACTAGCAGAAAACTCTGTTCCTCTTGCCTCTCACACTTTTCTCTTCACTCTTCTCCTCTCCTGTCCCTTGCCATTCTCTCACAACCTCTCATCTCCTCTGTTGTAGTTCCTTTTGCTGGAAAGTGCCTTCTGTTTGCTGAACTCCAGTTCACAGCAGCTTCTTCCTCAGTCCAATTGCAAAATTGAAGACATCGAACTGACCATAGAGGCCAACCTGCTTATGGCCAACCTTTACTTGCAGCAAGGACATGCTGCTCTCAGGTGTGGTTCCCTCTACGTGTGTTCTTGTGTAAGTATGTGTGCGTGCATGTACAAATGTTTGTATATCCCATTTATCCTGACCATTTTAACATGCTCCTTTAGTTCTGATATGGCAGTGTCATCCTTGATGCTGCTGCAGACGTCTCCTGTCATCATGGGTGGAACCCGCTTGTCTTCCCAGAAACCTGCATCTCTGCTCCCACATGCAAAGGCTGCTAGTGAGCAGGTAACTTATAGCCCTTTTCCACTGCAAAAAGTTACCGAGGTGTGCCGTGTCGTGACGGTTATTTCATGGGTTCTGAAATAATTTCTATTAGCAATGACGCGGGTTCAGGTAAGTTCCTGGAATCTGATTTTAGTCCCTGGTAATTTATAAATTAATTTAATAAAACAAAAATTTCAGAGTTTGGCAGAGCTGAGCCTCAAGTACACAGCCAAACGTTGAAAAAAAATTAAGGACATCTCTGCTAGTGTTTGTGCTCCTCAGCTTGCCCTATAGTGGTTTAATAAAATATTACTGTGTGTGTGTTGTTGTTTGTGTCTGTGTGTGTGCCTGTATCCTGTCTACAGGATAGCACATATTCACAGGGTGTGTCCAGCTCCCTGCCCACAGACTGTCCCAGAGCAGTTGAGGCTAGTGAGAGGACTGGAGCTGCTCTGTGGCTGCGCTGCCGTCTGGCTCTGGTCCGCAGCCTGGCTGCACACCTTCCTGGCACTGCCATTTTCCCAGGTCGGGGAATGAGTGAGCGTGTGCCTGTGTGTATGTCTTGGTGTGTCTTAATTCTCCTCTTGAAACTGCCTTTTCTATCGTTCTTTCTTCCTCACCCCATCTTTTGTTAATTGTTGTTTGAGTTGTGGTTTGGATATGGGAAAATCAAAATGAGCAGGACTAAATAATGGTTAAAAAGGTTAAACAAAGGTTCATCAAAAAGTAGTGGTCTTTGTAAGCTGCATAGAGTGGTGGCTGAATGTTAAATAGACATTGAATCTGTGTGTGTATGTTTGTATATGTATGTGTGTGTGTGTGTGTGTGTGTGTGTGTGTTTAGGTAAGGACAGTAATGAGGAGGCGGTGCGGGTGTTGAAGGAGGGTCTTGAGGAATGTGCATCGTGGGGAGACCCAGACACTCGAGCCCTTTTGCTGTTAGAAGGTGCTTCATTGGAAGCACAGAGAGGACAGCCTAAAGATGACAGAATCTCACTTCTGCAGGTGCACACACACACACACACACTCGCAATGTCCTCAAAACCAGCAGCATCATTGTATCCAAGGATGTGAAAAATACTATAGGAGGTGGACTCAAACATGCCCAAGTATATTCTCAGAACTTAATTTAAAGTTGCCATGTGGTTACATTGTACTAGCCACAAGTGCTGTTTGACACATTTATTGGTGACTATTGGTTCCCTGTCTGTGCACAATATACAAGTTGCAGACCATTCTCTGTTTCTACTTAGATCTGCTCAACATCTACTGAAAGTTTTTCAAAACTGTCCAAAGTATGGTTTAACAGAAATTTGCCATATGAAAAAAAAATTCAGTCATGCATTCCTGGCTTTTCTTTTAGTGTTATGCTTTACCTCTTTCATCAAACATTTTGACTACATTGTTTTTGTCAAGGTGACAGAGATAAAAAAAAATCCCCCCAAAAAAACAAACAAAAAAAAACAAACAAGGAAAATAGGCACCTGAATTAGTGAAAATTGTCCAAACAAAATGGAAAAGTAGTGAATGTGTGGAGCTTTGCTCAGTCAGGTTCTCTTGTATCCGTATGCCTTGTCTTCTTTGAAAAACAGCCCACTTAGTGCTCAAGCTCACAGCAACTAGAAAATCAGCAGATCAGCCAACAAACAGTCCTACAGTAATATTGTGCAATTGTACATGCCCTCCAAGGTGCTCCAAGGTACAGGAATCACTTACAAGTTAAACCAATAGAGTTCATTGCACACTTGGGGGCATATAGATAGGTTTCCTCATAAATTTATTCACAGTGCAACAAGACGTTTCACTTACTACACTGTAGTGTTATAGTATTGATGTCAACACACTGAGATGTCAGATGTTGCTGAAGTGTTTCTGCAAGAACGTTTTCACTCCCAGCTGCCTGTGTGCTGCAGCTCCACATTCCTGTTCAGCCTGCAAAGTCTGATTTTTACCTTAAGGACATGATTGTTGTTTGATATCAAATGCTTGAAAAAATTATGTAAAATTAACTGTGTTGACTGTGTGTGTGTGTGTGTGTGTGTGTGTGTAGGAGGCCGTGAGCCTGCTGTCAGGCCGGACTTGCATGCCTCCAGGGTCTAGTGTGACTCTGGCTCGGGCCACCTTACTGCTCAGTGACCTGAGAGGAACATGCAGCACCACACTGCTGGAACTGACACAAAAACTACTGCAGCAACAGGTACACACACACACACACACACACACACACACACACACACA
>OMKZ01001459.1:278-13377 GCA_900302535.1 Neoniphon sammara | reverse complement strand
CCTCACAAATACAAGCAAGAAAAAGATTAGAAAGAAAGAAAAACAGTATTTCTGCAAGAGTGAATGTTAACAGTCAATATAAGAAAATACTGACTTTGCCAGCTAAACTTCCTCAGGCATTTGGCTGCACAAGCTATGGGCCAAAAAAGCAGTATTTAAATGCATTCAAATTAACCTTGCTAAACTCATTGGTATATTTTGAAACTAAAATGTATTTTTTGGTAACTCTGAATTTCTATCAGGCTCCGAAACTCTTAGAAATGAATGTTTGGGAATTGGAACAAAACATACACCACATTTTAAGTCCATTCATATTGCCTGTTCTGTTCAATCTTGCCTCCACTCCCACTCTTGCTGCAACTACAATAATAAAAAACTCTGCCTGCAGTGGGGCATACTGTAGAGACACACACACACACACACACACACACACACACACACACACACACACACACACACACACACACCCAGGTTTGTGTGTGCGTGCGTGTGGTTCTCTCACTGCCTGACAGAGCATGTGATTTAGGCCCCTCAGCACCTCAAAATACACCCAGCGTGTGTGTGTGTGTGTGTATGTGTGTGTCTCTGGCAGCAGGAAGACTTAAGGGCAGTAGAGAAAACACTGTGGAGATGGATGATAGCGGAGATAAATAAACACTCTTTATATCTCCTCCAATCACATGTCTAGGTCGAGGTCTGATGTGTTCTCATTGACTGTGACTGTGTGTGTGTGTGTGTGTGTGTGTGCGTGTGTGTGTGTGTGTGAGAGAGAGAGAGAGAGAGAGAGAGAGAGTCTGTTAGTGTGTTTGTGTGTTTCCATTGAAAATGAGTAGTATATGTTTTAGTTTTGAGAAAGGGATAATAGGATAGGATTAATTGTACCAGTCTGAAACTTGAGTACTGTCAATCAACACATTAACAACAATATTAAGTAAGAGATGCTAAGTGGTGTCTGCTGCTGTGGTTGTCATGGCAACGCTTTGTCGCTGAAGGAGGGGAGGGGGTGTGTGTCAGGGAGGAACACAAACTCCTGAGTTTGTTTGGATGCTGATGCCAGAGAGACACAGAGTGGAAGTTAGACTGCTGGGAAATAACATGCACAGTTTACACCAGCCTTAACTCGCTATGGGAGGAAAACAGATTAAATGGTAAGACCAGACACTGTGTGTGGGATGTATGTGTGTGTGTGTGTGTGTGTGTGTGTGTGCGTGTGTGCTTCTTTTTCACTGTAGCAGTATTCTACACTGCTGAAATGAGCTGTGAAATGAGTCTGTAAATGATGTGTAGCGCTTCTGTGCAATTTATGTTCGATTTGCAGCGGCAGGCGAGGATTTGGGGGGAAGGCTTTTCATGGCAAGTTAGGATTTGAGAAAATGTGGTTCCGTCTCATATATTGCTTTTGTCTTTCTTTCCTCGCTCACAAGTCCTCTCTGTCGAAAGCTGAATTGGACTTAAAACAAACAAAAAAAAGCAGTCACGACTCAAGACCACAGCGTTTCTCAAATAGGCTCTGTCTCTGTGTAGAAAACAGTTTCCATTTATAAACCGTTTTTTTAAAACAAGGTCACTTTGAATTTCACAGTTTTTCTTTGCTTTTTGCCCTCTTGGAGACTACAGAGAGAGCTGCAATGGGAAACATTCAGAGTGATAGACTGAGATAGAGTTGTAATATTTTCCTCAGTTTTACCACTTAGATGAAATGCTGTTAAATTTTTCAAATAAATATTACTCATAATGAATAAAAATGGAGAGAGTGCTACTCTGGGTCTAAACAGTGGTTTGAGTGTAAAAAACAATTAGGTGCTCTTCAGGACAGGGCAGACTTGCTCTAAGATAAAACAAAGATTACCCACTCCGTACATATAAGCAATTTAACAAAGTCCAGGGCTCTCAGATAAGAATTTTTTATGCTGCTAGAATAAACTGAATAAAGAATTGTCCATCCCAGAGTGTGATGCACAGTCTTTGTTATCCCCACCAGGAGATCATGTCTTTGGTCAGGTGTGTCTGTGTGTCTGTCTGCAGCTAATCTCACAAACTACTGGGCCTATCAGTCTAAAAAATTTTGTGCACTGTTATGAACCTCTTGTGGTTGCAGTGATTCAGAAACTTCAAAAAATGTTTGTTCTCGCTACCTCTGGCTCAACCATCACTGCTCTCTCTTTCTCCGCATACTGCTGGAAATATCAGCCTAATAGGATTTTTTTTTTGTATCCTGCTGTGGCCGTGTTCGCTCTGATCGTGGGTGAAAAAATCCAGGGCGTGCGTTGTGTTTTCTGGGTGAGTTTATAAAACACCCTGCTGCTGAAGAAAGTCAACAAAACACAGAGCAGACACATGGGAGAACAACACTGTAAAAAGCATCAGAGGCTGATGGGATCTGTCAACAATTGGGGGTTAAAATAGATTAAATAGCCTGATGCTTCACGACTGTAAAAAATGAAGTGTAAAACAGCCGTCGCTGTTTCATACATCAGCGGACTAATTTGCCTAATCTTTGGATGATGGACAGGATCAAAGCCATCATGGAAAACCCCTCTCATCCTCTGTGCAACGAGTTGTGGCACAAAGTAATAACAACTATCTGCACTCTACTTGTGTGTGTGATGCTTGTCATGCTTCTCTTGTAAAATGTGATTAATCAGTGCTCTGTCTTGCCCTAGTCTCAGCTCCGTCAGCCCTCTCTCGTCCCCAAGAGCGCTGCCCAGCAGCCACGCAGAGGACAGACAGCAGGAAGAGAACCAGGAGAGCAGAGGTCAGTTCTGTGCACTCACAAACCAGCCTGGGGTTTGACTGGAAAAACTCAAGATTTATTATTCAACATGTTAAATACTGTTTGTTTGTGTGTGTGTGTGTGTGTGTGTGTGTGTGTGTGTGTGTGTAGCTGAGCCATCTGTGATTGCAGTGCAGACCCTGTTGGAGGATTCTCTCAGTGAAGCTCTAGAGAAGGAGATGCAGGAGACACGTAAAATGGTGTCGGCTTTACAGGTACATACATACAGAGTGACATTCAAATACAGTTCAAGTACAGTAGTCAGATTTAATTAACCTGCAATGAAATGTAGAAACAGAATTGGCCTCTGAAACAATTTAGTCCAAATGAAACCAAATAAAATAACAAAATTGAGCACATAAGATGTTTTGATGTTTTAAGTTAAAACAAAAAAAATCAAGTCTTTTGTTCTGGGTTCCCACAGGTCATGGAATTTCTGGAAAGTCATGGAATTTTGAAAAGTCTGTTCTAGACAGGGGAAGTCAGAAAATGTAATAAATACTTTGGACAAGTAATGAAATATTATGGAATCAGACTCCATCTAAAAAATCAGTAATTAGTTATTCACCAGGTGTAATATTTATTTTCCATTATGTTCACATTATGTTCACTTAAAACAAAATTAAGCAGAATAATGGACTTTAATAAGGCCACTGAATCTGAAGTTTGTGTAAAATTTTGGTCAAGAAAAAAAATATTATATTCTCATAGGTCATTGAAATTCAACATTTTAGTCATGGAAAGACATGGAAAAGTCAGGGAAATTTAGACACATAGCGGGAACCACAAAATGTACAAAACATCAAAGTGGTAGAGTAATTTTTAATTTCTCGGAGCAACTGCACAAACACTACGCTCATTATTCCCGATGCACAGCCACGCTACATACATTACAAGCTCCTGGCATAAGACGTCAGAGAACAGAACTTTCTGAACTTGGCTTTGCAGCAAAAGTACAAACTGGTGTCACATGTTGTGCCCTGTGTGTTTTTCCAGGCTCTGCTGCTGCACGGTTCACTGCCTGAGGATGAGCAGGACCTGAATCTGAGTCTGGAAGAGGGCAACACTGAACAGCAACTGGTAGTCATTTTATTCTGTTCCTATGTCTTTCTGCTTTTTCTCCACCTCCATGTCATTTTCTTTCTTTCTCTCCTCCCTCTCTTTTACTCTTTACCCACGCTCTGTTTCGCCAGCTCTTTGTGTTCGGCAGAGATCACATTTCTTTTTCTCAGCCGCGTGTGTGTGTGTGTGTATACGTGTATGTGTGTGTGATCACATGGTTACGTGTGTATCAGAAGGCGACACGGGTATCAGTTTCCCTTCTTTTATTCCATCACTTTACTGTGGCTCTCTCTCTCTCTCTCTCTCACACACACACACACACCTTGTTTGTCCCTCTCTTTTTCCAGGTAGTCGTTCGCAGTCGTTTGGACCAGAGCATGGAGGAGGCTCAGGAGTTGAAGGTAAACAAGTCTCTCATTTACTTTTTTCTTTCTTTCTTTTTTTTCCCAAATAATCAATTTCTCTTGTGTTATGCTTCATTTGGTGGCACAGAGGACACTTTTACCACTTCATTTGGTGGTACAAAGGGCACATTTTTCTTGTTAAAGGGAGAGTTAGCTTTTGGTGTCGTCTCTGTGATTAATATTTAATTCAAAGTGTCTGCTGGTTGCTTTAGAGAGAAGTGTTGCGCTGCAAGCAGGAGATGAGAAACCTGCAGGGAGTCAAGGTAAAACACACACAAATTAACACAGATTGCAACACAAAGTTATGTTACCTCTCTGTTGAATACCATTGTAAATGCAGTATAGAACACACTCAAGCTCTTTGGTAAAACATGAACAATCTGAGGAACTTTCTGCCTATTTGTGTGTCTGCAGGAGGCCCAGCAGCAGAGACTTTGTGCTCAGGAGGCCTCCATACTGCAGATGAAGCAAGAGCTGCTCAGATCCGGAATAACCAAGGATGAACTCAACAACCAGAATGTATGAAACATACTGTACACTAACACTTCTAAGTTTCTGTCTGTTTCTAATAAAATTAAAATGTCATATTTTGTTTCCTGTATACACTGGGACACAAGCAGTTTTAACAGTGGATGCTTTTCATTGTGGAAACAATTTAGCGCCAGTGAAAGTGTCATGATTTGATTGTATGTTGTTTGACACATTTTGAATGAGCGCTGCATAGTCCTGTTTTCAGTGAAATATTCCTTTTGTGGATTGTAGGCAGAGCTGCAGTGGAAGCTGGAGGAGTGTAACAGGCTGTGGAATGAATGCAAGGTAAGACACCAGGCTTGTAAATACATATTAAAAGCCTGTTAGTATTGATTAGTAATCACACTCAAACTTATGTTAAAAAGCAGCTTTACATTTGACATAGATTTTGTACCAAATAATGCATTTTTATTGGTCCTTTACTTCTCCCTTCATTGGCTGGCTGCAGAAGGACATGGGACAGAAAGACAGACTACTGCAGCAACACAAACACAAACTAGAAGAAAGCCAAAAACTGCAGGTATGTCAGTTTAAGATTTTTAGCTTGTGATGTTGATTGGTTGGCCTTCATGATCTAGTGTTTAGGTTTCACTTTCAATTGGGAGACTGTAGGTTTCACTTTTAGATTGGAGAAGTCTTCATAATGGTAGTTTAGTCAGTATTTTTTGTTACTGTGGTAGCCCACCATGGTAAGATCAATTCTTAACTTTACCAGCTTAAATGTGTCCCATTTCTACCGAGATGCACCTTCATAGTCAAAGTGACACACGTGTGGCTGTGGACAGAGCGACAGAAGCACACAGACACGCTGCCTCCTGTAGTATTCATACAACAGCACAACAGCCCTGTTCGACGCTTAGTCTCGTTGTAATCAGGTTAAACAAGCTGCAGTAGAAGCTCACACAGCTTGCCTCAGAGAACGAAACTGACATCAAAGACAGTCAGTACATGAATGCCCTTCACTGCCTAATTTGCAGTTTTGATACTTTTGCTCGTTTCAGCACAGTTGCCCTCATTCAGTGGAAGATATTTCAGCATAGCTGCATATTTTGTTCTTTTTCCTTCCTTAGTCATTCCACAGACCGGTCAATATATTAGATTGTAACATAAACCATGTCTAATGTGAATTTTGATGGCTGGCTATGTGTCTCTTTGTCAGAGTGAGCTGAAAAGAGAGTTAGAGCATAAAAGCAGCTTGTTGCAGGAGCTGATGGGTCGGGATCTGCAGCAGGTAATAGCATTTCTCTGCTGACTCTCCTGTGTTCAATAGTCCTAAATAAAATATGCGATTTTTATATTCCACTCTGTAATAGGTAGTCATGAATGGAAAAGAGCATATGCATTACCAAAGTGACACTCTTCATATTGTGGTGTTTTTTTTCAGATTCCTACCAACACTGACAACAATGGATACTCTTATTCTGAGAATCCAGCTCCCTCTATATCAGGGGTAAGAGCTGTCTGTGCTGAACTGGCTCCTCAGTTGCCATCTGTACTGAATCAGGCAGTGGGTCTAGCAGGACTACAGTGTTGTGATTGTGTTATTAATAGCATCGTTATTCAGAGCATCACACCTCTGATCAGCCAGCCGTTTGGAACATAGGGCAGAGTAGAGTTTGTGTTCATATGTGCACTGCTCACACAGGCTTAACATGCACACAATACATATTCAAACACAAACAGCCTCTGCAAGCCAGAAGGGCTTTGGCAAGAACGGCGGTTTCCTCCAGAGAACGTGTGTTTCCTGTCTGATGTGGTTTTTGTGTTTGTACTCTGTTAGCAGGCGGAGGAGGTGCAGCTGCTCAGAGATGCACTCAGGAGTTTGAGGAACAACTTCAGAGAGCACGACCCCCAGCACCACACACTGGACACCCTGGAGCAGGGCATCGCGTCGCTCATAGACCGACTGCATGTTGTGCATACACGGGTACACATACAAGCCTACACCCCCTCACTCAGAGTTTCTGTCTTGAAAACTGGAAGTTGTTGAAGTGGGTTTCTCAGGTCATTACTTCCCTCTTTCCCCGCTCTTTCCTGTTGCTCTACTTTGCTCACTAATAAAGAGGAAATGCCCCAAAATAATCTACGCATTGAGGCAGAATAGCAAATAGTTTAATTTTACTCCACTTTCATTTTATTTACTGGACAAGGTGCACAATTTGAGCAAGTATAAGGATAACTGTCACAGTATAAACATACATGATAATTAGACCTGTGCAAAAAAAAAAAAAACATTTTAGTGCACTAACTAGTGACTAGTGTAAGTGCATTTTGTTATTTCTGTTTTAATAAATTAGAATGCCCATTTTGAATTCAATCATTTTCAGTCAGTTTGTCAGGTGATTAATCAAATAGTATGTTGTATATTTTATTAGTCTAACCCGGTGTTACACTGTAATTTATATTTTAAGCTCTATTTATGCATTTTCAGTCAATACTGTAGAGTATCACAGTGTATTGTGATACAAATCGTAATAGCCAGTTTTATATTTCTAACCTAAATCATAACTACTACAAAACCTTCTCAGGTGGGTTTCCTAAGCACAAAATTGTTATCAAATGAGTGGCAGTGGTGTGAAGCATACTGGATCTTTTTGGGGGTCCTTGACATGAAAAAGTTGGAAACCCTTGATCTAACATAAAGACATAAAGAACAAACTTAACATTTATCCACTTAACATTTACCCACCTCCCCTGTTCCTGCAGGAACAGGGGAAGTCTCCGAGACGCAAAGCTACACATACAGACCGTGACTCCTGGCCTTCCACAAGTAAGACTTTCCCGTCTTAAACACACACTCACACACTCTCACACACTTTTGTGGTTGTTATGACATATTGACACTTTCCTGTTGTTTGTTACAGAGGTTTCTCACTCTCATAGCAGTCCTTCTGCCTCCACTAAAATCCTTTACTTCACCGGACAATCCCCAACGCCCTCTATGATCAACATACCGAAGAGGTTAGTGTGTGTTTGCATCCTAATATCGTTTTTCTTTCTTAAATGTGTTTCTTTTTGTTCTTTATACACCTTTCTGAATTGTGCCATGTTCATTATTGTCACTGTACACTTGTAACATTGTGGGGAAAAAGGAACATGAGCCAGATCACTGGCTTGCAGCTAACAGCACCATCTGATTTCAGAGAGGAAGGAGTCACAATAAGCTGTTCTTAGGGTAGTTGAAGAGCCAAATGCAGAAAAACTGGACAAAAAATACACAAAATGTTAACTCTTTAACATTGTATTATCCAGGCTGGGTGAGGTGACTCTCAAGGATGTTAAGGCAGCTGTGGATCGGGAGGGAAACTACAGGTACCACTTCAAGGCCCTGGACCCTGAGTTTGGCACTGTGAAGGAAGAGGTATGATAAGAGGAGGCTGGGAAAATGGTAATGCGTAGATGATAGTAGAGTGACAGTTATTAACACTTGGCACACCAGTCAGGATGGAAAGTCTGCAGAAAAGCATGATCTGCCCTGAATAACCAGCCAGCTGGTCGTTTGTTTGTGTAGCAGCGCTTGCCAGGGCGAGACTGTGGTTTGTGAAATAATGGCGGGGATGAAGCTCGTTCAGAGGAACAGTGCAGTGCAGATCGCCTCAGGGTGGTGAGATGAAACGATTGCATTGTCTGTAGTGGAGAGGATGAGGAGAGAGAGAGCAGTGTTTTTAAGGTCAGAGAGATGGGAAGCGCAGGGAAGGATGAACTACCAGGGCAGCCCCGAAGGAGCAGTGACACATGAGGGGAGGGTGACAGGTCAGAACAGGACAAGTGATGGTTGGACGGTATGGGACAGCAGGAGGACATGCAGGGACAAAGGGAGGCAGGACAGTTAGTTTTATAAGTGATCTGCTGTAGTAGAATGTGCCAGGTGATGTTTGGTCTGATAAGACCAATATTCTGAGATGGAGTGATTTTAACAGTAAGAGACGTATATGAACAGTATCAACTTTATGCAACATGTTTTGGTGTTAAATTTCTTTACATGCAGTGAAGCAGATTAGTCCTACCATAGTGTGTTTTTCTATGTCTTCGAGCAGGTTTTCCAGGATGGGGCGATTGTTCCTGGCTGGGAAGGAAAGATTGTGGCCTGGGTGGAAGAGGACCGTGGAGAGGAAAGGTAACAACACATTCATTCTCTCTCTTTTCTCTCTCTACCCTGTCATTTACTCGCAGCGTTCAGCCCCTCTTTATCTTTTCTTTTTTTTTTTTTTTTTCCTAGACCATTGTAGGTTCAAGCTGAGGAGCCTTTGTTTGGTCCTGAGCCCAGATCGACATGGGTCCAGCCACTGAGACAGAGGGACAAATAGACACTTTGAGATTCGACTTATTAGCAAGACAAGATTTGTCAATTAGAGATTTGGGTTGAGCAGCTGAGACCACACCCTGAAGTTAACCCTACTCACTGTGAAAACAGTGTTAATCTGTGACTCATATCTAGAATATGTTACAACTCAGTGCCTTACTAAGGAAATGTTACTTCCACGTGTGTATTTGTGAACATGTGCTCTAGAGTTGATCATATAGTACGATCAAACCAGGATTACTAACAGTGACTACATTAATATGCAGACTGTACTGTAACTGGATTATCAAAAACTGGACTGAGACATAGCTGGGAACATTACTTTTGAATAACTATTTATAAAGTTGCAGTAACTTAGCTTTGTAGCTTCAGTCAGATCGGCCCAAGTGGAGTAACTCTGATCCAGGCCAGAAGATCATATGACTTCTGTTGATAGTTTTTTGGTCAGATTTCAACATTCAGTGTCCTCTTCATCCTCTTTGAGTTTTCCTTCCAAGAGAAAACCACTGAATGTCACCTTAGACATACTGTATATTCCTCTGTAGCGCTGTTAAATGTCAGACTGTATTACTGTATATAACGGCTTCCTCTTCCATAGAAATAAGAAAGGAAAGTTTGCTGTAGCCGCTAATCTGTGAAGTCAGTGTCAGTGCACAGAAAAGGTGACTGTGACACTGTTCAGGAAAGTTATCTGGGTTTAACTGTAAGTTTTCTCGCTTAGAACAAATACCACTAACATAATGCAAGCCTTATGAGGAGAGAAAACCAGACTAATATTATACACAAAGTTTCCCTTCACTCCTAATGAGACACTCTAGGCTACACAGGGGTGTGACATCACGGGTTACAATCCTGCTTTTCACAAACATTATCTTATGATATGCCAGATGAATGATAAATGTTCATTAACAGAACCCCTTCAACCCAAACCCTACCCCACCCAAACAAATTTCTCAGTAATTTCCCACTCAAAAGCACACAAAACCATGCCTTTTAATTAAAATAGTGCCCCAAACAGCTGAAGAGGTGCAGTAGTTGATGTAATTAGTTCCCGGGTGGGTGGGAATTGTCATACCGGTTATCATAAACAGTATTCCACAAAACAGAGGTTGTAGTATACTATGCAAAAATAGTCTGACACTGACATTCATACAGTATATTCTAATGCAGATACTGCTGTTTGCAAAACCAGTGTGTGAATGTAACTGGACTGGCAGAGCTGCATGTCTGTCAGTTGCGCACATCCATGCTTAATTTCGAAAGGTTTTGTGCTGTTGTTGAAGGCTAAACAAATGATAGGCAAAGTGGAGTCTGTAAATTGTAGTAGGGTGTAGCACAAGTGTCTACTCCTCTTATGAGGGTGGTGATGTGAGCAACAGCCTATTAATAAAAGAATAAAAAGAATGATATATTTATTTATACAGCACTTTTCAAAACAGAGTTACAAAGTGTGTCACAATCTAAAAAAAGGAACAATGATAAAGATAAAAAAACAAAAATTGAGTCAAAAATAGTCCTAAGAAAAAAGTCCCAACCAATGAGATAAAACAGAAAGAACTAGACAAGACAACAATGATAAAATGATTAGCATTCCTGTGTGTAGTCTCGTCTCCACACTTGGAGTGCTGCACAAGTTTTTCCACATTCTGACCTTCCTCTCTGTGTTGCTGACAAATATAGTGACCAGATTCCAGCTTCTCATTCACGTATTACATGTTGCTGCCCTAGTGTGTTCAAAGTATATGTGATAGCAATAAAAAGGTCAGTTGTATGGAGGATGTGGATGTGGAGGAAGACTGCTGTAGTGGTGTTAGAGAGTGAAATAAGAAGAGTAGGAGATACTGTACATTTATTGGTTATGTTTAAGATTTGTCTTACTGAAAAACAAGGTTAGGGTTTTAAGGAGAGTTGTCATTGCAGTGCATCTCTCTGGCCAAGTAGTATACTGGTATAACAACTGCGCTACTTATGGGTAAAAAAGAGTAAAAAGTAAAAAATGAAAACAAAACAAAAACAAAAAACCCTGAATGTTTATCACACTGAGCGACAGAGAATCTAACCTAATCTGACCTGAACCCATCAGATTTGGGTTTAAATGTCAAGCTGTAACACAAACACACACACACACACACACACACACACACACACACACACACAATACACTCAGACTGAGCTGCTGTCATCGGATATGAATGATGCTGAAATGTTTATATTCATGTAGCAATGTGGATTATCAATGCTGTTCTTTTGTTTTCTTCGTGAAGCTGTTTTGTACATTCCTGTAAATTATTTTCGCACCATGTCCTATTAAGATTAAAGAGAGAAGTCTGTAGCTCTTAACATAGTTGAATTGTTTAAAGAGAGCTTCATATGAGGCAAAAATGCGTCTGCCCGCATTTAAAGAGAAAGTTTTTTTGCAGTGGGTGTGAATTTTGTTGTAGAGATTTAAAGGATGTCAGTGTTTATTAAGGTTGTACTTGATGCAGTAGAATAAACAGCTGTCAGTATTAAGGTGACTGACCTGTGAGGTCTGTACTGAATACAGATTGTTTAGGTGAGACTGAAACTGGTATTTACTGAAATCAGAATGCTTGCTTTCATTCACAAGCCAATAGAAATATGCATTACATATAAATAAACAAGCGCATTAATGCCATAATTGCCTATAACATTTGCAGTTTGCGTGTGAGATGATCATTTCAATTTGTTCTGTTCACTGAAATTTATACAGAAGTGTATATATTGTTAGCTCAAATGTAAGATTGGTCTTTACTGAATGTTGGAAAGACTGATGTTACTGTGAAATAAAACTTGAGTTTTTTAATAAATTGTCAGTGTACTGTATTTTTATAGTGCCCAGGGGCAGTATCGAAAATTGCCTCTTTAACAGGATGGAAGATGATGAGGTGATGTTCGGTGTCATCATCTAAATATTTCTCAGACCTTATTCTCTCGTAATTACACACTGGACCTTAAATATGAATGTGTATGTTCAAAGGGAAATACTGGGAGTTAGGGATGCCTATGGAGAGGTTTTTGTCCTTAATCTTGAATTATATTCTATAATTTTCCACGATGCACTGGGGAGAGAAACAGTGATGAGGGAGACACTTTAAATACTTAACAATAGTCATTCATATACCATTATCTAATTGGGATCTTTTGTAGTGAATTATAGTCAAGTTAAACCATTCCTGCTGCTCCTTGGACCCCACTTTGAGAACCACTGATGAATATTACTACTTTGAAAAACATATCAGGCAGTTCTGTCCAGTGTCTACCACACTGTCACTTTGGGACTGGTACCCATGTTGCCCAAGATGTTAAATAAACTCTCTGACAAGCATAAATTTAGAGTAAGATCCTCAAATGTGCCTTTATTAGTGAAATTTGCTCAATATACAGTAAAGGTTTACTCCTTAACTGCAGTGCGGTGCCCCTCATGAAACATTCCCACAGCACGGTGGGTTTCTGCACATTTTTTTTGGTTCATTAACTGCATCTCATTTGGGAGTGTCAATGAACACTACATTTAAATAAGTCTATGTAGAGTATGGCATTACTGCAACTCTAGGCCTATTACATTGGTAACAAGTCTTATACTGCCCTCGTGTGGTTGCTTATATAATTGCATTCAAATAGACCTTTACGACATTTCTTAATCACAGTTGCCAGTTTAAACCATGTCGCGCCTATTATTTTAAAGGCCATATTCTAAATTATGCGTAGTGTTAATTTGATTCATTTCTGTTTCATTTTATGGGTTCAATTGTATTGATTAAATTAGCACTGATATGGCATGTGTCTTTTGCTGTTTTAGATGGAAGCTTCATTTGCGACACTCACCGGCAACCGACAGCAGGACAAAAAGGAGAGCCGTAAAGCATTGTGTTTTGGACTGGGAGGTCATTAGAAAGTGAGGAGCTCGGGCCGGTTCAGGGGACGGAGACACACTGTCCTAGCCTATCTCTGATGCCTGTGTAACTCCTTCATAATTTAACAGATCTGTGTAGTGTTTCAATTGCT
>OMKZ01001455.1:34917-60237 GCA_900302535.1 Neoniphon sammara | reverse complement strand
AAAAAAAAAAAAAAAAAAAAAAAAATCAGCTCCCAGACAAAACAGAAATTAACGTATGTTCCTAAGCTCCTATGTTATATGCATTTTCACCATTTCACCACTATGTCAGATATTATTTACTGAACATTTACGATAATGCATTTTTATTTCTTTATTTTTTAATTGCAGATGACATGGATATCATGGACATTATTCTTTCTATGTTGAAGGAATATAGGATTGTGTATGTTGCTAATGTTTATGTATGTGGCTAATGTTCATGCTAGCACTAATGCCAACTGTGTTAATGTTGTGTAATGTTAACAAGAAGAACCTTAACCATAAACTCCATTTCATGTAATATTTACTGAACACATACAGTTACTAACACAACAGAGATCTTTTTTTAGATTATGCATTTTTAAAAATGAAATAGAGGAAATGATTTTTCATTTAATGTTAAGGAAACAGGGTTGTTTCAGTTTCAAAACGAAAGTAGGGAACAATTTTTAAACATTTTTTATTCATTCATTCATTCATTTTATTTATTCTTTTTTTCAGTTTGAAAAAAGTACATTGATGGAACATGGGACCTTGGGTGCATCTTCCTTAGACTACATGAGACAGATAAGCTGTATGTGTACAAGTACAATCAGCTGTTCACCACTGCTGTTTATGTGGTTATATTTGTGTCTTTTTAAATGCAATCACAAAAACAGTTTTGAGAGCACATTTCTCTCACAGCAATCAAAAATCAAGCTCTAAAAAGAACTAAATATACCTTCATACTGTAAGCCAAGGACAGAAAACCTTCAATTTGGCTGCAAGATGAAATTATGTCACAAGAAACCCCTATATTTCTTGGAAAATTCAATATAATATATTTCTGAAGTCAAATTGTGCTATTACATGGGGCTGCAATAACTTCACATGCCATTTTCCCTTCCCTTTATGCCTGAGTTCAAACAGTATAATTAGTAGCCTACGGTGAGTCTCTTGGTAAGCATGCATAGGAAAAATGTTTCCCTATGGTGACATATGGTTGATGCAGAGCTCAAGTGACATTTTCTTCTCCCCATGATTCAGCTGCTAAAAGTATAAAGCACAGAATAGAACTTTTCTCTGCTAAAAGGTCCCTCACAGCATAGACCATCACACAGAAAGGTCTTCACACAGCATATTGTAGTTCTCTCTAACACTGGAGTGCATTTTACTCTCTCTTTTTTTTTCCCCGTGTGAGTGTGTAAGCTTGTACTGTACTGTATGTGCAAAAGTGAAAGCACACAATCCCCCCAGACACCTGTGTGGAAACACTCTCACACTCTCCATCTCTGCCAGCTATTTTTCAGCAAATTTCAGTCCTCTCCGGAGGCAGGCTCCCCTGTGAACCGTACAGGGTGGGGTTATGTTGTTTGTGCATACAGTACGTGTTTGCATGCTGCTGAGAGTAAGGGAGACTGAATTGTGAATCTGAAACGGCGAAATTGTAGAAGTGAGATGCCGCGCGTTTGAGAAAGGCAAAGGGAGCTGTGTTTAAAACAAGGGGGAGCCAGGAATTGTTCCCTAGTGTAAGTGGATGTGACAGCCCCTCACCCAAGAGAGCACTTGCACTGAGCACACAGTGGAGGCCAGCAGGGCCACCTGTCACACAGATCTGTGACTAAAGAACTCTATTAGCGAACAAGCACCCTGAGGTAACACACATGCATGTGCGCGTGCTCACTCGCATACACACAAACACACAAAACTATGAGGATGAGTGAAAGGAACCATAAATGCAGAGTGATTAGCTAAGTAGAGAGTAAAACATGGTGAAGGGTAAGATTGACAGTCCCATTCAATATTAATGCACATTTTAATGATCCCATTCAGTAAAGTATATCCTCCATGTCTCTATGTTCTGCTATATCATTGCTCAAAAGCGCGCATTTTCATTTTGTGTGATTTACGTGGGGGGTGAACGCCAATGAAACAAGATTTGCTTGTTAATACATGACTATGTGAGGAGGCGCACAGCCGTGTTTCACTCTGTCCACACTTGACTGCAGCATATGACAATTATCAGGATGGATCTGCGCTATAGCATGTACACTGCCGTGAATGCAAAGTGTGTTTGAACATATAAGAGAGGCCCGGTGTTGAAATAAAAATGATATATATTTCAAATAACAGTGTCTATCAATGTGGGGATGAAGCCCACACGGCAGGCTTGACTGGGCCTTTATCATACCGCTTCATGCTCTCAGGCAACTTTCCTTTTCCCTTTTATTGTCTAAAATAATTACCTGTCAAACACTGTTTATACATAATATAGGTTACTTAATGTGCAGAGATACCCTTCTGGAATGGAATAGCCAGAGGAATTTTCCACACTGTCACTCTGTTGCGGTCAAAAAAATAATCATATTTGACACCGCCGCATCCTCTGGAAAACCACGACAAGTTGGGCTGTCAGGGCTCTTTTACTTGGTTCTTGTCCTTGAAGCCTTTTGTCATTTCTCAACTTCTTACTTCCTCCCCCAGAGAGAGGGGTGGTGATGTTTGGTTTTTAAATGGGTGCCGGAACAATATCCATGAAATCAGGAATGATCGCCGCTGTCTCTCACGCTGCTACCTCCCCATTACCTCCTTCCTGCAGTCGCTCACGTGACGCTGTCTAACTGATCCGAGGAGAGAAATTCATTGGAACAGGTGGAGCTGTGGACCATAACCCATTAGTGGGCCTGCCAAAGGCCGGTCCCTGTAGGAGTAAACCCTCCTCTTCATGCACCATAGGCACAAGCTACTGTACATGCATATAGACTCAAATTTATGGGCTGCAACCCCTTTCTCTGGCAAAACCAGGGAGGGGGTGAGGAGTGGATAGATCACAGCTTCCATTATTTTTGATCAAACTATAAAATATATGATGTAAACCATTTTTCTGTGAAGAATGTATTCAGCCTGGAAACATTCAAGAACAGTCATTTGCAATGAAAGTCAGTGGCTGCAAATGTACTGTAGTCTGGTTGATGTGTGTGTATTGGGGGTGTATGTGAAGGGCGGACATGGCTGTGACTTTGGCTCGGCTGTTAGCCCCTGGCTTCATGACTCTCCCCACATGGCAACACATTATGGCAACGCTCTCTCAATTCTATACATAGTACAGAGAATAACGTCACAACAAATGAGAATCATTGTGGGCTGTGCTCTGACTGATGATAAACCAGTTTTCCCATTTCATTTTCTCGTAACTGGCATTTTACACAAAACGACAAACAATCCAGATGGCGTGTGTGTGTGTGTGCATGACATGATGCGTCCCATGTACGACACTGTGTGACTCGCTTAGATGCAAATGAATTTGTGAAAGCTAAAAGGAGAGACTGGTGTTAAAAAACCCCAACAGCCTCATTTCACACCCCACTAAAAGCAAACTTTCGTTATCACAGATTCAACTTTGCTTTCCTTTGTTATTTCAAATCCATATCTGCTTTATTCATCGCAGAACAGTAGGAGGAGACATGGGAGAGAGGGGATGACACGCAACATAATGGCTGTGAGCCAAATTGGAAAACATGACCTTGCAAGAACATGATACACACCAGAGCTGCCTGAGCCACTTGGACACCCCAGGGCTGGCTTCTTAAAGGTGAACACCACTTCCTACAATATTTTTTTTTAAATGTATTTACTGTGATTTAGTCCATCAAACTAACTACAACCAGAAATGAGACTCAAACTTGTGAGATCCAAACTCTTATGCTACTCTATGGACAATGAATGGGGATGATTTTGTGAACCCGCCTGCCTTTAAAGATATCAGATAGCTCTCACTGTTTGGTATAATCAGCTTGTGTTGCTTAATGCATTCCAGGAGCTATTTCGTGATTATATTGTTATGTGTTATTTTATAAGTGTTGCAATTTTCCTCTTTGGTGTACCACTCTCCCTCAACCTGACTTCAGTAAACGGCCATATCATGGCAGGCGTGTTTTGACCTCTTGTCAATGGTCGTAATTGTATTTTTCCTTCACAAATGTCGGTTGCATAAGTGTGCAACGAATATACTTTGGTAGCTTTGAAGTCTAAGCTAAATTAAGCCACTTCACTCTCATTCACGTTCAAAATGTGTAGAAAAAACTCCTCAGTGAAACTTGGTTCCATGTTGTGAGCACTTGGCCAGCATGTCCTTTTGCTAAAATTAAGTCCAAATTTGCGTGCTTGAAAAGGAACAATTTTTTTTAGGCACATTCTGCCCATTGGCTGTCTGCAGCTTTGTCGTGAGTGGGTGTGATTGACAGCTTGGGAGGCAGAATCCGAGTATAATGGAGGTCAGTGATTGGCTGAAAGTTACGTCATTGGACAGAAAACATATTCCTTAAAGATGGAAACAGAGGCAGTGCTTCCTATCAACCCTGCATATTCCTAACCTAAGCAGGTAGCTCCACCTAGCCTCTTATGTCTCACCAGAGCACTCGAGAGTTAACAAGTGGACCCAAAAGCTACTTCAAAGCTTTGAATCCGGAATACATTTGGATTTTAAGTGATTATAATAGAGTGAAACGGTAATTTTAGCAAATGTACATGCCGGCCAAGTGTTCACAAGATACTTACATTATGCATAGCAACTTTCAAGTTTCATGTTTTGGCTCATTTTTTTTTGAAGATCAATGGGAGTGAACTGGGGAAAGTTAGCCTTGACTTCTAAGCTATCAAAGCATAATCTGTGCAGACTTATGCAACATATATTTGTGATGGACTTTGGACCATGGCCTTATTTTGGTTTCTCTGTAGTCCTTCACGAGTAATACAATACAGGCTTTCAAGTTTCTGTTTGTGCATGGCATACTGTAAGATCAGTTAATACGATCGGATAAACCACTTGATCGCTCTGAGGTGGGAAGAAGGAGATTCCCAGTGGGTTCTTTCCCAGTTCCCCATTGTTTTGAGCACAGCATTATTCCATTATGCTGTGAGTTGTGATCTAAGAGAGTTTGCTTATTATTGAATAATATTTTGAATATCTTCTTAAATATTTAAACCAGTGGTGCTATTGTTATTCCTCTTCCAGTAATCACCAATATATACATGAGTGTGTTTACAGTTGTTTGCTTTACAAGCTGCTGAAGGTGGAAAGTTGAATATTCCCCTGATACAGAATGCTATAGCAAGCTAGGTTCACTCCCATTTTCCCATTTGTGTGTAGGTGGCGGGAGCTTAGCGACAGCTGTAGTTTCAGCTGAGAAAATGTGAGAGTCACAGACCTTAGTGAAAGAGCATCTGAGTGCATTGCATTATGGTCTGTTATGCTACTGTAGGTGGGGATTTTTTTCTTCCTCTTTTAGAAGGACTTCTCTCTGCATGAATGTTAACTTTGATGCAGACCCCTCTGCTCTTTGATTCCAAGGGACTGAAACCAAATCGTCTCATTTTACCGGTGATATTTTAGATTGTTGATTTTTTTTTTCCGCCTGGTCGACTGTATTGTAGTTGCAGCAAATATCTCTGTGTGCCATCGCTTTGTCTGCGTTTGGCCAGTCATCCTCAGCAGTGAAGAATAGCTGCACCATCAAAAAACAAAATGGATCCTGGCATCCATCACCAGTAGCTGTTGTTCTAGTGTTTTAGGGTGGATTTTTCCTTCTCTCTTTTCCACCCTCTCTCCGTTGTCTGCAGCACAGTGCCTAGTACCTAAAGTCAGCCTAAAGTAAGGTAATTTGACAACTTGTTGAGAGAGAGCAGAGTGAAAAGAGAGAGGCAAAGGGATCAGGGATAAAGCCAACAGACATGTTGCCATGGCACATAATGGCCAGTGTGGAGGGCCGATTTCTATGTGAAAACAATATTAGTGAGCTTCAGCACATTGGGCGCTGTGTCCTCCTGTTGGGTTGCGGCACAGTGATGGTGTTTATTTGGGTTAGCCGAGCATCCTGTTCCTCTTGTGTCTGTTTCCTACTGGCTGGAACCAAGTGGTGTTGAAAGGCTATGAAATATTTATCCAAGTTGGACTCCTGGGTCCCATGCTGAGCTGGGAAGCTGATTGGAGAAAAGGCAATATAATTGTCCTTTCTGGGGAGTTTAAAAGCCTCATCAAGGGAATAGCCTCAATTATAGAGCAGTATTCTGTGTTTATATGCCAAAAAGCAGTCCCACTTAGCGGGCATCAATAATGCTTCTTTTACCACCATCCTGCCTTCTGCTTCCAAAATCCCTTCATCCATGAAGAGCCTGTCTCTCACATTGCATTCACACCTGTCTGACCCAGGCTTTGCACCCCACACATTACAGCACATGATCAGTATATGATCTCGTAATTGTTAGGGTAATGTTTTCCTCAATTCACAAGTAAGTGGGATAGAGTGTCCTTGAGCAACAAGCACTTCTGAACCAAAAGTGTTACACTGCTCTCTGGGGACTAGTGGTGACTAAGGATTCAGTTCATGACTCTGAATGTAATGGGGAATGTCATTGGTATAATAAGAAAGTTCCATCTCATTTTTCTTGACCTTTTGTTTGAATACTCCCTCTGTGTGTGTACATTATTTCAAAATCAATATGTGCATCATGTTGCTCTTTGTTCTCCAGCGCAGCAATGTCCAGTGGCTACAAATTGTACTTAGCGCACCACCATAGCAGTGGTTTTACAACTGCAATGACCAGGTGAATTATGCAAATTTTATTTGATATTTTAATCATATGAAAGCTGAGGTTTGCATTTGTGGTTTGGATTGATATGGCTTGCAAATGTCTGATAATACAAGCACACCTTAACCTTGTGTAAATCATTTTCAAGAGCCATGAGCTACAGCGCTGCTTAAAACTAAATGCTTTGTGGCACACAGCTCCTTGTTGGCTTGGCGCTGCTCAGAGCGGGCCAAGCTGCTGTTTGAGTAACAGTTGTTAATGGTGGATTTCTGCCTGTTCTCCCTTACAAAACATTTCTAAAGCTCCTCTTCAACCTGTAGGACACTGTAACTGTAGCATGATGATGTGAGTCATGTTGTACTCCTACCTTAACCACTGCTATTACTCACATGAGACGACAGGAAAATTTATGGTTATCAAATGAGTGTTGTGTTGTAATTCCATATTGGAATGATTGTCTATTTGCGCAGACTTCAAGATACTTTTACAAGATACTTATACATACATATACATATATACATATCTGTATGTCTGTCACATGCAATCTCTCAGATGCCACTGATAAGATTTTGATGAAATTTGGGGGGAGTGACGCATCTCTCCACTGCTTCCGAGCATTTTTAAAATTGTACTGGCTTTCCCATGATGGGCACTGCATTACAGGTCAAAACAAAGAGACGTATTTGTCACTGATTAACCCCCCTGGAAGACCGCATCATTCACGGGGGACAGCATCTTCACTGTTGCCTGGTTTCATCAGCCATCACAAACAATCAGTAATGATGAGCAGGAAAGCGTTAATAGCCTACTGACCCCTCCTACATTAGGTGACATTCAATCTCTCATAGATGAAAGCCATTTTGGCAACCAGCCTCTCTTTTTGCATTATTGCCTCCCCCTATGAAACTTTAACGTGGTCTCCCCTCAGTAGTGGATTATTGTCTCATCTCTGTCATGCTCATGCTTCACTTAATGCAATCATGTCCACACACATTTTGTCCCGCGCTACAATGACTTGAAGTCTTGAATGCCATTAACATGAATTTTGCACATTGGAGACTTCATAATGTCTTTGGGGGCTGGGGGTAAGGCTATTTCTCCATTTTTAAACATAAATGAACATTAAAAGATCTGGAACATGAGGATTGTTTTTTTAATGAGATTCACATTCCACTGGCATAGGCTGAGCAGCCATTTCGCTGTTAATACTGTACCCGCAAAACAATCTGTACCTAACAAGATACAGTCCCTCATCATGCAATATGTGATGAGTGACAGAAACATCATTTATAGAATCCACATTAATATTGCAAGAGGCTAAACCCACTGGGACAAGATGCATGAGACTATTGCAGTGAAAATTAAATCAAATGGGACTTTGCAGGTTAGAGATAAGTAATGATTTCAGTAAGTCATTACTTGGGTTTGTGCAATATAGTATATAGTATTTGTAATAACTGTCAAAAGGAACAAATCTGTTTATTTGTGTGATGCGAAAAATAATAAAACTGTTTTATTTTCATCCCAACCCCTCTACAGGGAAAGGATTCCAATAAATAAAAAAGGCATGGATCTTTTTTTTTCTTTTGCCGTTATTTTGTTCAAGATATCATCTGTCTGTCTGCCTGTCTCTCTGTCTGTCTTTCTGGCCAGTTACTCCACGCCACTTTGTGATGAAAAAAGCCACAGCTCAATGCGTTTTAAGACGCCGTCCATCAACGTGATGGTGGAGTCAAAGGATCCCCCCCACTTGTGATAGAAGTGAAATCAAAGTAATCTTCTCGGCGGCACTTAGGATGCCTTCATCTGTCTGTATCTGACCTGTGTCTTCACAGAGTGGATGATTTGGAACTGTGGAGGGACAAAGTTGGGGAACACAGATTCCTTCATATTTCCATTTATATCAGGTGCACATCAATAAAATACATGGTTTAGTAAGAGAAGCATTTGAGAGTGGTTTTGGAAAAAAAAATAAAATAAAATGAAAAAAGAAATATATTCTACAAAAAGCATTGCTTTACATCTGTGCCTTCAGTACATTCTGCACCCGCTGCATATGAATCAAATAGACCTGAGCAGAATATGCCAAAAGCATTCCATTTAGACTGAACCACTGTGAAATATGATTGTATCATTCTATTGTATGCCACTTGCCATGGTGTACTGACACATTCTCAATGCACCTTAAAATGGTAGACTGTGATGTTGCAAAGGAGCACAACATCACAGTCAATGATGGTACCCAAGTCCTTGACTCTTATAGTAAAAGTAGCAATAGCATAATGGAAATGTAAAGGCATAGGTCCTGCATTCAAAACTTGACAACTTCAGTTAAAGTACAAATGCATTCACTGTGAAGTGTACTTAAGTATGAAAAGTAAAAGTGGTCATTGTAAAGAACCTATAAACAACAAACAACATTTTATGTTTTTTGCATGGACAACTTTGTTCTGCAAAGTAACTAGTAACTGCAGCTGTCAGATACTTGTACTAAAGTACAAAGTACAATATTTCCCTCTTAAATGTAGCAGTAAAGGTATAAAGTTTCACATAATGGGAATACATACATAAAAGACAATATGAGCAAGTGTTTATTTAGTTATTCTTGACCTCTGATCACAGCATTATATACAAGTTGGTATTGTTGGTATAAGATTTTAACACATTACATTTTCGACTTTTCAGCTTTCCCATTTATCCTGCTTTTCCCGATTATCTATGTGACTAACAGAGAAAGAAAAATATTACACTTTAGACATATGATAGAGTGAGTGGCCCTCTAAATGCAGTGGATGAATACATCTTATGCTGTGCAGGCAGTCTGGGGGTGGCTCTACTTTTCCTGTCTCATGAAGCACAGGGGCATCAAGGTTTAAGATGGACTAGCTGTCCTTATTGGGGAAGACAAGTCATGTTCACTTTGATTCTCTCCAGCCTTTGTCAAGATGCCAGGCTGTGTTAAAAAGAAAATATTCTCCCCCTCAAGGTAGAGTGTAATTTATTCAGGCCTATTCGGGAAATCTGTTTGTCAACACAAGAGTTTTTCATAACACTGAATGGTGACTGTACCAAGTAATACAGAAATGCAGTTACCAGACTTTTTAATTCTGATACAATAATAAATCATTGCCTGTCATTATCATATAATTATAAGTAAGTAGCTGTCACTGAGCTATGAATGTCAACTTGATGTACAAGTAAACAGACAGCCGGTCCTGAAATGTATTTCTAAGATACTGATTGGCAAACATAATCAAGGACAGTATTTTTTTTTTTAGAATGTAAAGGCATTCAAATGTTCTGCTTTGCAATTGGACAAAACACACACTGAGGCCAATAAGCTGGCCATGAGATGTGATTGAATATAAAAAAATGTATTTTGTGGGCAATATTACATTTTTTTGTACAATAAAATGATCACATAATCGGCATCTTATTAATTTGACACACATGTGACATGACCCTCAAAATCAGTTTTATAATCTCATCAACAAATGGCAGAGGAACTATGGCTGTCCAGGTATTGGCCTTTGAACAGAATGAATGTACTGGTTTCATAATTTTGCTATTAAGGGAATTTTTAGATAGGAAACTGCCATGATCAAACTATTGTATATATAATATATGCAGTATTTCTATGGAACCTCTAAATTGGGATTAATTATTTACTGTTTCTGTGGGATGATAATAGAGAGGTACAAGGTTATGAGTCCAATCAGTAGCTGTGATTGACAGTCTTAAAACTGGATGAGATTCAAGCCTGTCAGAGCATTAACATTTTTCAAGCTGCACTTAAATCTTAAATTCAGAGCACCGAAAAGAAAGAAAAAAGAAAAACTGGTAGAATATTCATGCTGGAAAAATTTTTGTTGAGATTTGGGGACTGTACAGGCCATGAGTGCACATTACAGACACTGTTATGTTCCTGAAAGTACCTTGAGACAGTGCATGCTTTGTGCACAGTGTCATATTATCCTGCTGGAAGAAGCCATCTGAAAAAAAAAAACCATAAGGTTGACTGTGGCTATGAAAAGATAAACTTTGTGAGCAGCAATGTTTAGGTAAGGAGCAGCATTCAAATCATGCTCAGTGGGCACTAAGGGACCTAATGTGTGCCAAGAAAACATTCCCTGCACCATTGCACCACCAGAAGCAGCCTGCAATGTTGACACTAGGCGGGATGGATCCGTCGATTCATGATGTTTATGCCAAATTCTGACCCTGCCATCACCATGTCCCAGCAGAAACCACAATTCCTCCGACCAAGTGACATTTTTCCTCCGCTCAATTGTCCAGTTTTGTTGATTATGTGTCCACTGTGGCTTCATCTTGTTGTTCTTGGCTGACAGGAGTGGAGCCCGGCGTGGTCTGCTGCTGCTGCTGAACAGCACGTCTTCAAGATTTGACGAGTTGTGTGTTCCGAGATGGCCGGTCTGCACATCAGGATGGTGCTGAGCTGTTAGGTGCATACTGGTGTTCTGCCTGTCATCCTCAACAAGTCTTGCCATTTTACTCTGACCTTTTTCATCAACAAGGCATTCGCCCTTCAGACTGTCGCCAACCTGGACATCTGTCTGTCTGTCAGACACCGTAATGTGTGAAAATTTCAGGATAGTGAACGCCCCTGAGATCCTGGAACCAGCCCATTTGGCATCATACCACATTCAAAGTCCCTTAGATCACATGTCTCACCCACTGTAACATTTAGTATACCCTGTGGGCATTTTATTTACTCATACTTCATTCATATATGAGTGACTGTGTTTGCATAAACAAGGGAGTGTACTTAATTAAGTGGACACCAAATGTAGATCTTCATTAATACTACCAGTTACTAGAAAGCTAGGTGCATGTAGTTCTTAAAATGCAACCTTGGGCTGCAACCTATTTGACTGCTGGAGTATCAGGCAGCTCTGCTGTAGTACTTGATGTCAAAGAGAGCTTACAACATTAAAAGCTGAGCTGAATAAAAAAGAACAGACTAAAAAAAAAAAATAAATAAAAAAACCTTGCCAGTCCTGGGCTGTGATTCTAGGTAATCAAAGAAAGAAACCATGTGACTGCAATACAAAATAACTCCTGTTACATATGTTTCTTTCACATCATTAAAAGGATCTCATGCATCTACAAGAACACCAAAACAGAAACATGAGGACAGCCATTCCAGATAAGACTGTGCTTGTCCGCATGCACCTTGTCAGTGTCTACAAACCCTTGTGTCAGTGTTGTGTCAATTCTGCAAGACCTTTTGGCACTAAAACGACTTAACATCCATGGCAGCGGAGATTTTGATTACCCTGATAATAAAGTCGTGCAGTCGGTCTTGTAGTTGGGTACACCTACCCCGGTGGTGAACTCACTGTTCAGACATGCAGAAAAAGACCAGCTCCTTTGTGTGTGTTCACATCAGGAGAGGGGCCTTGAAACAGAGGTACACTGACTTGCCCACTGATCTCAACGAACGCTGGCACCAAAACAAACAGACAGAGGAAATAAGCCATGGCACTGAGTCAACAAATGGCTGTCAACCATTCCCCATGTTACATGATGGGCTTAGCCGTGGCGAGAACAACTGTGCGTAAACAGGAAGGGACAGATGGACACGCTCAGTTTGGGTGATAGACGGCATAGCCCAGGGAAAGGTGTGGGACCGGCAACTTTTATGGAAAAATATGTTTGACACAGTAAGAGCTGTAAACACAAACACACACAATGTTGCCTGAAGAATATATGAATAATGAAGTGTTCAAACCATGCACAATGCATGCACAATAGCAATAGCTGTGGAAATATGTTACTTCTGCATGACATGAGAATTTATTTATCTACTTAGGCTAAATAATCAAGGCTTCAATAAACCAAAGTTTATATTTCAAATTCAAACAATGCATTATATTAAATTTTATCACAATAAACAAATTTAACATTTTATGTTGAATGTATGCAATCAGCACGGAGGCAGTTTTTTTTATAAATACTGCAGAGAGTAATAAAACAGAATTGATAGAGAATAATAAAACAGAAGAGATCCTGATGATAAAGCCAGAGTGATTGTGTGTTATCTGCATAATGATAATGTATGTGCAATCTGCAAGCATCCCCCAGAGTATTCTGTATCATTTGCCTGATATCTGTGTAATTCAGATATCTTCTCATCATGACACAGCCAGGCATCATGCTTTCATTTTAATTGTTAATACGTCAAAATCAAAACTCACACATCCACGCGCTTATTGATCATAGGAGACAACATTTAAAATAAGGTGCTACTTAGTGCAGTGGTATTGGAAAGACTCCTAAGATAATGTTTTGTCAGCGGCATCACATGCTTCCAAGCTGTAAGGGCAAGGCAGGACAGAGTCTACTTCCTCCCTTTTCTACCCCTTTTGGGAATAGCACTGTGTATTCTCTGTCTATATCACTGCCATAGATCTTCTTGAATTTGACAACTCCAGTCAATTGCCCTTGACTAATGGCTTGTTTCTGAGATTGAAATGCAGAACAATGTGCAGCCATTGCTAGGGAAAAAAACAGACGCAGGTAGTCTAGCCAAGAAAATAATTTTACATAAATTTATATATTTTCTTAATAGCAATGCCACTCACACTTTCTGATCTGAGTGATCTGGAAGGAGTACTTTGTCATCAGAGCTGTCACAAACCGCAAGGGACATTTTATGTTGCTGCAGGTTTTCACTCAGTCGCAAAAGCATATGAGGGTCATAAACCCTCACAGAAGGGTTTTTTCTTGCTCTGTCTAATGTCAGACAGACCGTACATTTTGTAGTATTTCAGACATTTGCTCATTCAGTTTGAATACTACAAAGAATACCATGTAGAACAAAAATGTACAGCACAGGTCTTTGTTGTTGGTGCATACTGTTTTGTGAGAGTAGAAGAACAAGATAGGGCTCAGAATGTTTACATTTCATGTTAACGTGCACAGAGAACATAAAGTTAAGAAACTGCACAAGATCACACAGCTGTTTGGGAGAGATTAAAGAATTGTTTATGGATGAAAATGGATATGTCAAATGTGCATGGAAACCTTGTAGAACTGAGACATTTCAGAATATTTCCCAGAAGACTTGAGGTTGTCTTCTGAAGAGATCAGAGTCCATTGGAAAACAGGAAATTGTGGTAATAAGTATAGTTAATACACTTTGGTCTGTGGAAATAACCTGTAGTTGTGTTATCCATGAAAGATGAAAAGAATGGCATGTGAAGGCTTGTGCTTTTGGTCTGGAGTCCTCTTTTTTTGCAGAAGAGCATGGGTGGGTGCTTAGGTGAGTAAAAGATCAGTGACTGCATCAAGGCTTCGGTAGTTTTTGTGACAGATGCAGATGAGTGTGAGAATACAAACAGTCACCAAACATTAATGGGGCCTCGCTCGAGATGGAGTGCAATCAATGACTGCTTTTCAGAGAACAGATTTGCATGGATTCGTCCTGTGATGCTCAACAGCACTAATTAATGTGCCACTCTCCTCATGGCAGGGGGACTGTGTTGACCTGATCTCGCTCATTAGCTCCTACTAGCCCTACACTTCAGTTGTCAATGCCCTCAGAAATGAAGTATTTTCGTCTGATGTTCTGCTTACACAGCAAATGAAAGATTGGCAGGCATAGTAGAGGCTTTTCAGTCGTTCATTCTTATTATTCACTTCACATCAAATCACCAGTCTATTTCATTATTTATTCAAAGCTGCTATAACTGGGGATAGCATTTGGAAACCAACCCAGAATTTCTTAAGGGACAAGAAAAATGCCAAACACACATAGTACCTGGCTTACTAAACTATCAAAATAAAAAAGAAAAAAAAAATTAAGAAATTCTTCTGCGTACACACCCTTGCCACTGTGTAACATATTTTCAAATGCCAAGATGGTTCATAAAACCTTTTTTGTCAACCCCTACTGCCTTAAGAGACCTCTCAAGCTCTCCTCAACTCCTGAAAGAATGAGAAAAATTACAAGTTAAGAATGGTAACAACTTGTTCATAAAAAGCATGACCACATTGTCACCATTCTTCTCGATCCAAGAATTTTATACTCTTAAACTCTTGATAGTTACTGGCCTTGATGGTTAATTTTTGAAAAATATTCTTTTCCTTTTTGTTATTGGATGTTAATTCAGGACATTCAGTCTCATTTCATTCAAATTCTCATGTATGCAGCACCAATTTTAAAGTAGATGTGGGGTTCATGGGGAATTGTATGGTCAGATCAGAGCACACACATTGTTTTTATCCACTTTATATTCAGTTTTATGCGTACATAGTTATGTACATGTATATATAGTATGTTACATTTATGTGGACATGTTTTCATTTGTGTCGAGGCAGAATGCACAGCAGGTTTCAGCTTTGACACACACACACAGACATGTTTTCTGAACAAGTTTATAAAATACACTGCTGTTGAAGAAAGTCAACAGAACACAGAGCAGTACCAAAGTCTCTGCATTAACAAAAGTAACTGTTAAAAAAACACAGATGCTGTGAATGTGATACTGGAAGAACAAGACCAGCCTGCTGACCCATCCAGCTGTAACTGGAAGGTGATGGATGCATCTGTGGGTCAAAGAGTCACAGAGGCTGGTTAGGATCATTTGGTTCGCAGTGCACAGCGAAGGTAACTGAGTAAGTTCCAGAGCAGAGTGTAAGGCTTGTGAGAAAACACCCAAGGCTGTAAACATGGCCTCAGTCTCCAGTAGAAACTAGACTACTTGTTCCAATTGCAATTGTGCTGGTTACTTTTAAATGCATCATACAGCCATTGGTTTAAGTTGTGGTACATACAGTACTGTGAATAAACTACATTATGTGGAAGTTTGGTTGATTCCTTTCCATTTACTCTGAATGTTATGATATGGAGTATCTCAGCTGCTCTGATCTGATCAGGTATCACATATGCATCTACCAGAATGATATATTCCTCTATGTGTGTGTGTGTGTGTGTATAAAAGTAAAGTCAGCTCTGGGGAAAATGTCTAAAAATGATGACAGCCTGCATGATGGGAGTATGTTTTTTTTTTCCTCAGTGACCTATTTGGCTTGCTGAACAGTACAATGCTCTGTCACTTTTCCTACGTTTGAATAATAGAATATCCAGTGTTTTAGTCTTCAGATTTATCACTGCTGCAAGTAGTTCCAGTACTTCAGCCACTTCAGTTATCTGCTGTAGTAGGTTTTTTTTTTTCCCCTCCTTTGGGATGCCTTATTGATCCCCTAAGAGGCAAGAGGCAATTCAGTTTTCACTTGCCCTGAGGAGGTCAGAAAGCAGGGTCAACTACAGAAAAATGCCCCTGGAGCTGGTAGAGATTCGGTGTGTGTGCGCATCTTATACTCCTTGCTGACTCGGCATCCAAAAGTGCCATCATTATAGATTTTCCATATGGTTTAAAGATGAATGAAGGAGCTTTCACGTCTTCTCACCTTTGTCCTCTAATAAAATGTGGCTGAAAGATACAAATGTATCCTCAATGCAGAAATAATGAGTAAAGATAACTGCCGTGTCTATTCAAGCCCACCTGCATACCATCAGAAATGTGCTGAAAAACTGACAGATGAAATCTTCTTGTGGCTGTTGCACTTTTAATTTTGCTGTGTTATTCAACATGTTAGATCAAATCTTCATGTCTCTTGAATGATTTTTATTCCCAACAACAATATTGTCCTGAATTCACGCTTATTACCCAATCACAATCATCTCTTCAATGTGGCATCACATATGCTAATTGGTACCTAACCTCTGTGTGTTAACGTTATAGCTAATAGGCTAAGTAACTTGCAACTTTAACGTTAGCCTGATGAAATACTGTGAAAATCCTGAGTTAACTAACTGTAGTTACCATGAGGTAAAGCAACAGCAGTACTCTGAATTCAACAACTAAACTTGCAGCACATGATTTCATGCACACATTAAGCTGAAAATGACAGGGCAAATTCAGGTGAAAAACAAAGCTAACGATAATGCTTTGAACCTTGATTGAACCTTAACTGTTACTGTAGATACTGTTACAGGCTTTTGACAGTATTTTAGTAGGCTGTTAGCTGCTCCTAAGTGAACAAGTCAGCCCATAAGCTAACGTTAGCTAGCAAACTCAAAAGCTACCAATTATGAGCTCTGTTGATGTTACATAAAACCGAGATGACTGCGATTGAGTAATGTGTGTTGAATTAATTCATTGAACCCAGGTGTTCCCCATAATGACAAATGGCTCAATTTAAATTAGGAGTGCAGTGCATTCACTGGGCCATTTATAGTATTGAAAAACAAATATCCCACTTCAGGCTCCAGACCAAGAGTTTGCAATCCAACCATTATCCGTCTTTACAGATAAGTGTGAAGAATAAGCAAATACAACAACTAATACATCACACATGGACTTATCTTTGAATCCAGCAAATAACGGATAACATGCTGTTGTAAGCAGCCCAAACACTTATGGCATAAAATGCTGATAGATTTTAAAGCTTAAGACTAACATTTGTTAAGTGTTATGTTAAATGTTCATATGCTGATAGCTTTGTTTGAGTTGTGGGATATAAAACTTGGCCCCTATAGGCAGAAGTAACTGGGCTGTCACATAAGGCTTAAAGCTGCTCAATGTGATTATAAGGAAAGAAGGAGATGAGGCAGATGATTAATCTCCTTATTGAAAATTTTCACGGGGAATATCTGTCTTCTTGGGATGATCTGTTTTGTTTGCTGTGTTTGAAAACCTCGATAGGTCTAATCTTTCTTGTGAATAGTTCTTGTGTGGGCTGCCATGGAATTTCCCTTCGGGGATAATAAATTTTTACTAAACCTCATTAACAACCTTTCATTGTCTATTCTGCACATTGTGTGTTCTTACAGCTGGATCTATGGCAATTTAGACTTAAACTTTGTTTTTTCATAGCTAGTGAAATGTCAAATAGCCTTCATGATCACTGCCTGTCATAAAAAGGATAAAAGTTCAACAATACTACAAACACACATCAGCTGATTAAATTTCTTTTAGGTCTTTCAGTTCCATCAGGGAGACAAGGCTCATTAGGGGCAGTTTAGATGAATTACACATTAATCATAACTTTGTTGTTTTTATATGTGGGCTTACGTGGGCTTAGAAATAACCGGACAGCTGTCATTGTTGGGTGCGAAGGGAATCCTGTGCAAAAGGAGCCAGCACTGAGGTTCAAACATCAATATGACACGTGCGAGGTTCTTTTGATTCACAGGACACGGGGTTTGTCCTGTTTGTCTTCACTGCTGCTCGGCTCCTCTCCTCCCTCGCTGCCACTTGTCTGCTGCCAAGAAGTAACTTAAGGGAGGTGAGGAAAACAAGGGAGGAGAAGTGAACAGAACTTGTACAGTTGTTTCCTCCTTCAATCGTTAAAGCCTGAGTGTATTACAGATGAAGTGATCCTATCATAAACCTCCAGTTTTATAGCTAATCACAGGGCTTAATCATGTGCAGCCTATATATGGAGCCTATCATTTTATTGCACTGTGAAAAAGTCTGTTTATTGTACACAATATTCTGTCGCTAAACCTTGTCTGCATCTTGTAAGTAGGGTTACAGAGTTGTAAGCTATTATGTATATGCTCTAGTAGATCAAACATTCATGCTACAGTAGGCGACCTTACAGAAATGCGTATACTTTATAGTTAATAATCAAATAATACTAATGAGCAAATAAGTCTGGCTGTTATTGTTGCTAATGTCATCTTGAGGTTTAGTTGGGTGGACATGCTTGTTTGTGGAATGAAACAGTATTTTCTGAAAGGATGCTCCTGTGTTCCCTTTGACAAAGCAAGATGGCACGACAAAGTTTCAAGGTCACAAAGGAAAGGAGAAAAACAGTGAAGGCAAGAAGGAAGCGTTTCTAAGGTAAAGAACCACTCATGGTTCCACGATTCCTCTCCCCCTCACATGAGGAGAATCAATATTAAAGTGTAAGGTGTTTTGAGCATATTGAAAAATGTTTAAATATTTTGAGAGCTTGACCACTGAATTATCATTATGGAATGTGTGAAATAAATTGCATTAATAATGCTTCTGTGAAGATGTATTAAAGATTTGACTTAACAAAATTCAAATGTGTGGGGAAAAATACATGTAGGTCCTCATGCATGTAAAAAATTGTAGTTGCACATAACATTTTGTGAACAAGTGGAATATGTGCACAGATAAGTGCAGTCTGAGTGCATGTAGAGACGCAGACACACAATTGCTGAATGTTTGAGTGCAGCCTTTTCTTGTGGCTGTGCAGCTGCTCATGTGACCTTGTGAAACAAGCGCACACAACGTTATTTATATTTGCAAGAAGGTTGTATATGAGTTTTGACAATGGCACAGTTGATAAACCAGCAGAGATAGATGGAGTAGCATTTTATTTGACTATCAAATCAGAGAGTAGCTGGGTGATATTTTCAAGAAAAGCTGCCACCAGCACCACAGGGTTCAAGGCCGGCGTGGAGAAACCAGACGAGTTTCAACTATGTGACTGTTACTGTATATTATACATTTTAAAGGGTCATTTTTGTAATCGTCACAACAGTCATGTCTCTCCCTCTTTTTTCCATTTGACATCACAGTAGTGCCAAAACTAACTGCTTCAAATATCCACATTAACAGCAATTTAATGAGGGCTCAGACTGCCTAACACTATTACTGCTCTAATTATTCTCAAAGTGCTTGGTTTTGTGAATATGATCTGATCTTCAACAGAAACACGTAGAGGCTTAGGAAATGCATCCAATCTTAAAGGAACTCAGCCTCTTCGGGGGAATAGAGACTTAATGAGCTCAACAGCCTTTGAGTTGCCTGGAGACGGTGGCAGGGTTATAAAGCATTAAGGAAGGAAATCAAGTCCTCTTGAGCAGAGCAAGAGAAAAGGACTACAGAGATTTTGACTAAGCTGTGGGTGGTGGCTACCAAGGGGGCAACTCTGGAGAAAAGGTGGAGGACTGTGGAGAAGGTAAAAAAGGGAGATCGATATAGGTGGCATTATCAACAATCCCTGAGCCGGTGACATTTGGATAAAGGCAATTTAGTGCCACATTCAGACTTAAATCTTTAGGAAACAATTCCCTTTAAGTTACTGCTCAGTGGGTTGGAGGCATAGAAATGACATTTCAAAGCACTGCGCCATCATGCAGACCATTTCCTTTTTTAATTACAGGGCAAATCACAGCAGTGTTTTTTTGTTTTTTTTTTGCTTTTCCAAATGTGGTGTCAAGCAATGTCAAGACTGAAATTTCTTCTGTCTTTCTCTCTCTCTCCTCCACCTTCACTGCTCTTAACAGAAAGTCAAAGACGTGACAGATGTGCTGATTGGATTGTAGGATACTGTACATTCACACATGCACAAAATCCCCACAGTTTGACACATATCTCTTTCTGCTGATAACCCAGAAAGCCCTGGGTCAGAGACTCATCTCTAAATCATTAGTTTCTTCCTCCTCATTCTCTCAACTTGGCACTGCAGTAGTCAGTAATGACTTACTTAGAGGCACCAGGATTCTGAATAAATTAGACAGACTTTTCCCATTGTTTGTTCAGTTCATTTTGGTTATTCAAGGAGGGCTACTGCTAACACAGATCTAAAGAGCACTTCTATCATCCAATCTCAATGATGAACCTTTAGAGGATTTTTTGATCTGATAGAAATCATAATCTACCTGTGGTGGCATTTGCCAACACGCCAGCTGATCTTGCGAGTTAATGTTCCTTTGACTTAAGAAAACATCTGGTCAACCAAAGCATTAGATTGGAAGCCAAAAAACGGGTGGACCAATCAGCATCCTTTAAGGAATTACAGTAAAGGTGTGGCTTAGGTGATGATGACAATGAAAAGCTACAGTGCACTCAACTGGAAAACAGAAACATCGGGACATCAAAGTAGATTTTACTTAGAAAAATGGTAAGAATCATGTACCAAGATGCCAACAAGCTAGCAATATGCCTGCTGACTTTCACCATCATAGCTGCTGTTTGGTGATCTCCTACTATGTCATACTGTCTCTGTGACTGGTCAAGTAAACTTACGATGGACAGATGTTTAATCTAATTACCTGCCTCGCAGTGTTGTAAATGCCTGTCACTGTCGGCCTTTTCCAAAAGGTTTAAAACCCAACAGTGCCCAGACTCTGTTTTGTGAAATGAACAATGGAAACAAAACCAGAGTACGCCTGTGCCAAGCTAGGCATTTGCAGTACTCTGACTGGAAATCCAAAACACATGTACTTATTGTGCCTTCCTGGAAATACCTCCTCCTACCACATTAACTGTATGAGGACTTCTGACATTTCTACATTCCCTGTTGTTCAAAAGTTGATTTGTTTTCTAAAAATAGTAAATTTAGGTTGTGAATATTTCATAGGGCACGTCTTGTTAATAGCGTATTGGTTGAAGGAAATGAAAAGAGTAAATCAGAGGCTGAGGAAACCTCCAGGGGATGATTGTGTAGCCTTGTCTTTTATGAGAAAAACAAGGGACAGACACAGACCTTGGCTAATTTGATTGGCATCTATTTTGATGGCTGCTGAAGTGTCCAGGTGCCCTCTTATCTAATTCTCTGTTCGGCTGGGAGGCTGGAGTCTATAATAGCCTCGTTATGAAAGCCCGTTAAATTCATTATGAAAGAAGGGAGCAGGAGCGACAGTAGGGACAAGAGCTCAGTTGTTCTGACATTCTTCTGGCATGGACTCCGCAGGGGGAATAGTGTTTCTGATTTTCATTAGATTTCATTAGATAGCACCTCGCTTTTCACAAGCAGTTACAAAGATGAGATGCTATTTTGCACTCTTGCTTTGTCCTCTGCCCACACAGAACCGCTTCAAAGAGAATCTCTCCGCAGAAATGGAGAAAAAACTTTTGTCTTATCGTGTTCAAACCAAAGTTCCCCTGCTTAAGTGTTGTTTTGATTTGAATGAGAAAATTTGCCTCTGTATTTACTGTGTGTAGCAAACCAAGCAGCATCAATGGACCATGATAAAATGCTTCATACCAAACGGGGGAATATCATCTGGCCAGAGCAAATGTAGAGCATTTTTTGATACATCCGCCCACACCATATCACTGAATACATGCCACACTCTGTAGCACCCCCTCAGTCACTGCATAAATTATCATGCTTCCAACCAGATGAAATGAGAGATGGTACACTATCTTGCACTCGGAGGAGAGTATGGTAGATTAAGTTTGACAACGAAACATCATGTTCCCGTTTTATTAGCATTCTGGTCGTATTAGACTTAATGTACAGTTCTCATTACCGAAACTTCAATGCAGTGCCTTCAGTCATCATGCAGACACATACAACCACTGACAAGCAGATGACATATTTACACATAATACACACAGTCTGAAACATGTATAGTTTGCTGGAACAATAGATTGCGGCAGCTTCTCTTTTTGCTATCATCACATCAAAATTCAGACTGAGCCGCTGAAGTGATCCAGCAATTTTACAAGATACTGCAAAATTGCACTGAATTTAGATTGAATTGTTATTCAGATTCAGATGACAGTGTTATGTAATGGGAAATGAGCGATGACAGCACATATATCCAAGACGGATTTGTTATTATCCTGCACCTTTCATATACACTCTGAAAGTTTCACTTTTTATGTGTAGCCGAGTAGGAATAATGTGAGATTTCAAATGCCCGGTGGATGGCACTGGCTCCGGGGGGGAATCTAGTTGTTGATTGTGTGCAAGGCATGATGGTGCTGCGCATGCAACGCTCTGAGTTGAAGGAGCACCCTCAGACAAAAGAGGGTGCTGTTTTCGATCCGACGATGGGTGATAACAACAAGCAGATAAATCACATCAAGATTCAATGTTGTGCAGGAAATAAAATGTTTTGGGATAAAAATCACAGTGCAGACACTAACTGGAGAATATTATTCTTCCATGGGTTGATCTGATCTAACTCCAGATAAGGAGAAAGCCAAGAGAGCTCCACAGCAGAGGGAAATGTTCACTTTGACAAGTCAAGACAAAAGTAAGACTAATTCCTCTTATTAAAAAAGGTCCTTTGGTTTAGTTTCATGCACTTAACTCATTTGTGTAGACACATCTTATGAATGCATTGCAATTATCCACATCATAGCATAATGCCTTCTTTGCACTTGTTTGTTTGCAAGAAGAAAAGACCATAGAACAGTAAAGAGATTGTTCACATTCATCTTGAACCTTTAAAATTCCTCTATCTCAGCTTTGCAGCGTGGAAAAACCTGTGGCTTAGAGTGGTAACTGCTGTGGTTAATGCCTCCATAAGACTCGCCAACTCCTGGCCAGTCACACAGAACCGCTCTTAACATGTGCTCATTTCTCTGGATGCAAAGTGTAGGCAGATGGGGGGTGTTACAACCCTTATTCAGTGTCCGGCAACCAGCATTATGAGTTATTTTGGCTGAATAAAGATTGTGTTCTTTTGTGTTTACTTTCAGTTGTGTTGATTACTCTGACATTTGACACCTGACCAGATCACCTGACCCTATCGGACTCAGTTTTCTGGTGCTAGCTTTTCTTTGTGGCCACCTTAAGCCTTACTTAAATTTATTACAATATTACCTTTAAACTCAGATTACTTTTTACAGCCAAGAGACTAGCCGACACTAAAAAAACAAACCAACCAACAAACAAACAAACAAACAAAAAAGAACAAGCACCAAACCAAACAGCAGTGCAGGCCATAAGTCACAACACCAGAAAACAGATTACAGCTGCACAACTCCAGCAAACACAGGAGTGGCCAAATGGCTTTGCCTGTTGGAGGGGTTTATATATCCTGGTCCACTAATCACTAACAAGTTCCAGGTGTGGCTGTTTCTCACCAATCAGGCTGACTAGGCGTCGGCGGACCTGGAACATAATAGACAAAACAGCCAGCCAAAGCTAAATGGCTAAAAAATGACACCGGCCCTAACAAAGGGGCACACATGCAGCAGGGCAGCAACACAAAAGAGAGAGCTGAGTATCATGATGATTTGACTGATTTTATCATTTTTGATTCTTTTTGTTGAACTGATCCTTTACTGATTCCCATATTGATTCCAGCTATATAAATTGTGTAAGCCATGTAAATTCCTACCATATAAATTTAACTCTTTTGATTTTCACATAAGATTTTACATAATTGAGTTTGCCAAGGAGAAAGAACTTGACATGCTAATGCCTCAGTGATGCATTATTATGAACCCCAGGACATTTTGGGCCAGAAACTCCCACAAGTGAAAATACACTATAAGTTATTCATTTCTATGAGAGACAAATTTGACCAGGAGAAAACACAACACCATCTTGTAGACAGTGGATGTGTGCTCTAAGGATGTTGGATGATGAAGAAAAACTCTTCCACTGTGTCAGAGGTCTGCCAGAAGTTGCATGGAATAAATGAACACTCCTTTTTTTAAACATACTCTAGGTATTTGCATGTTTAAACATCTTGTTTATTGTAGTTTCAGTCTCACTATGATCTGAAAAAAGTCCATGACTGAGCTAATGCGGGCACAGCTCCATCCATCAGATTAAAATAAATGCTTTGCTCGCCCTGGCTTTTCTGATGTGGATCGGTAAACAATGCTCGATAAAATGGTCACAGCAGACCTGCATGTGGACATGGTCAATTTCATCAACCGTTAACCTTCAGCCCTTGCTTTTGATGAAATGTGACTGTTTAGGAAGGAAAAAAAAGAAAAGAAAATTCATCCTTTGAAAATACATGCAAAGTGGAGTCAGTGAGTCTGCATCCAGGAACAACACAACATGCTACTCGCCATCATTCGAAGAGCCGAGTCGAGGATAGCAGGTGCTCTTGAAAGACAAAGGAAGTTGAAGTTGAAGAAAATGGGTCACACAATGCAAAGATGTTTGGCAAAGCTACAATATAATGTTTCACAGTGCTGTTTCCAAGGACACACTGAAACACACAACAGTGACGCACAACAGACAAAACATGGCCTTCCCACAGATATTTTATTTATTAATAATACTTAAACACTGGAATTATACCTTTGCCAGAGCAGGTCCTGTTTTTTGCAGTGTGCTTTTATCATCATTTGCATGTCCTCTGACATTCAAGTGATCAGAAGCAGACGGCGGTTCCAAAGTAACACTCACAGTGAAATTGAGGTGGTAATCCTTGTTTATGAACAGGAAAAATGCCAACCACCTCGATCTTACCCACGACTGCGTCTTTACCTCTGCCTGGGAGTTTTATGAACAGCTCTCATTACCTTTAGCAGAAGTCAGAGATGAGTCACTTCCTCAAACTTCTGTTTGGCTTAATGCAGAGCGAAATCTGCTCTTTGGCATTAAACTGTGAGGTTTCTTATATGTTAGAGTGAGTGTTTAAAGACCGAGCACATCTTTATATGATATTTGGACCGCAGATTTTAATATGCTGTTTTAACGCGCTCTGTTCCCTCTGTTCCCTCTTTTCTCACAGTTTAATTCAGTCTACTTTCAGCAATGTGACTTTGACTTGGCTTAGAAAACACTCTTGTGTCACCTTCTTAGCCATAAATAACACAGAGTCTCAGCTGACCCAGGAACACATTAACACAACTAATTACTGAGCTGTGGCGTCTTTCTTCATTCAAGTGAGTAACGTTTGCATACTTGTACTTTTATATCTATCTATCTATCTATCTATCTATTTGTTTATTTGGGAAGGGTGGGGGCAGATCGGATAGGTTGGGATTTGTTTGCATATAT
>OMKZ01001454.1:0-10455 GCA_900302535.1 Neoniphon sammara | reverse complement strand
TGTACGCCCACCCACATGTAGCCTACGTATGCAAGCGTGCACATGCATCTACTTAAAAAAATAAATAAAATCACAAGAGGGATCCCAACTCAAGCTCCACGAACACTGCACCACACCCGTATTCATCTCCATTTCATTGCCATTCACCCATACTGTAGTACTATACATCAATACTAACAGGAATTGTGTGAAACACAGGATCTGTGCTCTATGCCTATCCCAAGCCATTGACTATTCAGTATGCAGAGGTTCTGAATGACTGACCTCCACACAGCCTGGTTTCCGCTGCCCTCTCACAGGCCTTAAATGCATAATTTGCACCCAGTAAGCTATATTCAATACTTATTTGTCTAGACTGATTGTGGAAAGCTGATAAATTGTCAATCATCACATATAATTAAGTATCAACAGTTAGAAATCACTCAACTCTTGCAAAGATCATTACTTGTGTGTCTTTCCACCCTAAAAATAAATATTTAAGACAAAGCAAGGCTACAATGTCACTCTGATATGAGCTTAGGAGGAGGGAGAGCTGAGGAACCTTGCCTGCACACTGGCTGAAACAAGGGGCCACATTCACAATTCTTTGGCACCCCAAGTCTCAGTCACAAATCCCCGTTTTGCAGGTGGGGCCCCACTGTGACCCCCTGACCCAGAATTCATCTAATAAGAGCCAGGAGCTATTTCTCCAAGCACAATAGCCCTGGTATGATCTACACTATTGTCTCACAATTTATAGCTTTACTGCTTGCTTTGGAGGAGGAGGGGGAAAAAAAAGAAAAAGCCATACAGGAAGGAGAAAAAAGGTAGCAGTATACTAGCAAGAGGCTTGAAATTTTACACCACTTATTGAGAGCTCAATCAATGCTTGGGTGCTATTTTAAAATAAATTTAAAAAAATAAAATAAAATAAAATAAATAAATAAATAAATAAAAACTGCTTTGTCAAATGTACACATATGACCATGTGCCCTGTATGACATCTGTGACATCTGTCTCATTCTTTCCCACACAAACTATCATATTTGGGGCCACTTCTCTTAAAAATCATATCACTTTCTTCCTTCCTGTACTTCTAAATAAGAGGGTGTGTGCATGTGGGGATGGGCTAGCTAGCTTTGGAATTTTAGAAAAAAAAAATCGCTTGACAAGAAAAATATAATTTGACCTAAGAAGGTAGGTCAGAGACTATATACAATAAAAAGGGCATTGCTACAACTCAATCTAGCTTATAATTAAGGTCAGAATTAAATATTTGAGTGAGTGAACAAACAATTCAGTGAAATAACAGTTGCTGGCCAAAACACACCTATAGCTACAGTTTTTGTGTGGGACATTTGTGATCATACACCAACATGGAAACAACTACACTTAAAAAAAAAAAGTGTGGTGTTAAAAACTAAAAAAATAAATTCAAATAAAATAAACTAGGTCAACACTGGAAACAGTGGCCATTTTGAAAAAAATAGATGCACTTGTAAGATTCTATGTTAGAAGCTCCAACTGCACAGTAAGTGTCACATTTATCTAAAATAAAAAACTAGAGGCACAAGGCATTGTCAAGAAAAAAAATAAAGAAATATAAAAATATTTATTTTCATATTCTAAATTTCTACACACACACACTTTTTTGGAAGTAAAAAAAATATGAAATGGCCATAATATACTAACAAACTGCCTGAAAAGTTTATCAGCCATGAAAAAAAATACAGTGTAGCTGTAGACAAGATGTTTTTGAATGAACTGAGTTTTATATAATTGTTACTGCATACATTTTCCAAAGTCACCAGTCAACGCTGCAGTGGGGCTGGTAATGCAGTGGAGCTAATCAGTAGACAGTGTGGGCTTTTGGCCACAACCATGACTAAGTTCAGAGAAATGTACATCAAACATCAAAAAGCGGGATAATATATGCATTTTTCCAACATCAAACGCCACGCTCTTCAGATAACTACCCTGTGCACCCTTGTCTTTGCATGTACCCCAAGCTGCGGCCATCCCACCCTGGTCCCTATAAATGGCTCTGGGAGGTTCTGCCTGCCTGCTATAGCACTTCCCCTTCCTGATGGGTTCAAAGGTTAAGCCATGGTGATTGGCCAAGCCCCCAGCTGATACTCAGCAGGCTGGAATGCAAAAAGGGGCCCCAGAGTACAACCGCCTGCCTGTGTGTGTGTGTGTATGTGTGAGAGAGAGTGTGTGTGTGTGTGTGTGTGTGTATGTATGTAGCCTGTATTCAAAATACTGTTCTCATTGAACAGATATATTTCCTGTAGTAAAGGGAAGGCACATTTTACGTTTTTTTAAGCTTAGCTGAAACCTGACTCTAAGGCTACCATGGCCAGCAAAACGGGCTACATTAGGGCTGAGTAACGTCATCCATTTTCATGGTCAATTTGTGGAGAAAGGTCAGAAAACTTGACCCAAAATTCACATTTAGCTTACCTAGTATTTATCCAAGCAAAACCTCGTCACTACACTGCAACGCTTTAAGACCATCTGCCTACCAGTTGCCAGGAAAGCTTGTATGGTGTTCAGAGTTGGAAAATATATTTCACGTCAAGATGGCCAACACAATAAATTCTCCATTTACTCAATTATCGTCTTTACCCACTCCAAAATTATTTAATCCATAAAATTATCAATTTAATAGTATGGTATCATAGCCTACGTGTTCCACTTCATTTTTCTCATTTCAAATGTGGCCTATTCCTTTGCGTGAAACACCAGATCATTCAATTAAAATTCACACTAAGAAACAACGATGTATATTACGTGTAATACCTCTTAGAAATCACTAGAGCAATTACCAAGTAAGAGCCATTTTAATTTAATCCAAGACAGGATTAATTATGCCCGAAATGCGCCACTACCAAAATTTTACGCACACAATGCAAATAACCCCCACTCTTAAACATCTTCAGCACAGCCTAGATAAGCCCTGCAAAAAATAATAATCGTGCTAGGCTTATGGAAATCATTCATCACTGAAACACGTCAGTCCAGTGGCTTACAGGGGTCTAGTCTGAAACTGAGGTTTTCCGTAACTAGGGCCCCAAACCTCCCATTCCAGTCGCGTTTGGGAGTCCATCTCATGCAACAGCACAATATGTGGAGAGGAGGGCGGAAGCGCAGGGCAGGCAGGGAGAATGACGGGCAGATCCTTCTCAAATGGACGACTCCACAAGGCCTGTACGCCTCAAATCCAGCCAGCACTCACACCACACACATTTCATTCAACAGATCTGAGCTTTCACAAATCGCCCTAAGGTTGAAGCTAAAATCGTATATCACGCACAGGACCTGAACAAAAATACCAGTGGATGGGCCAGTTCAGAAATAGAGGTCTTTACTGATTAAAAACAAATGCACAATGGTTTTAGGAGCACAACACAATCATGGCGAGGAGAGGGAGCGTACCACCATACGCCCCTTTCATTTGACCCCAAAGCATTCACAAAAAATGGCAGCTCATTTGGCTAAAATAAAAATACTTAAACCCAATAATTCAGCACCGTCCACCAACGACATTAAAACACACAGGTAGAGCAAATCTCACTTTGAAAAAAAGAAAACGACACTTAAAGAAAATGGCTGGAGGAGGAAAAAAAACTGGAGCCCCCACGAGTTGATCCAAACACTATTAAATAAAAGTGAACCTACCTTTGACGTTTAGGAACCGAGTGCTCCACTTCGAGAACTTTTCCATGAAGTTCAACTTTACCTAGAAAGGCAAATAAAACAATTTTAATTTCACTAATAGTTTAGCCTCCCAGCAGGCCTCGTTTCTTGCTTTGAGAATATGCCTTTAGTCTTAATGTTTACAACTCATTTTATGGAGTGCAGTAAAACCTAAAACACAGACATGTAGACATGGCAGAGTCCTGGATATTTTCAGGTTAAAATGACATTATCAGTGCAAATTACTGAAAATGTACGAGAATAGTAGAGTAGCACAAGGACACAGCAAATGGGCTAGACATGAGCTCCATTCGTAAATTTATACGAGTTTAACCTAATTGTTACGTGGCCTACATTAGCAAGCATAACTTTAGCTTATTAACACGCCGTGGTGTAAAATAAATAATATACAAAGGCAAATGGTCTAGTGGCTGATTTCGCTGGCCTACATTTGACCAACACAATTAAACCACCTGGTGTGTCAGCATGGACGGACTGGCTCCACTATGTGCTCCAATGTAACAAGTTAGGGCCACTGGAGAGGGCCTACACTTACAAAACCTGACAAGAGTGCAAGTTCAAAAGGAAACTGATGAAAGCAGCAACACACTACAGGCTCCACGGCTAATCGTGTCAAAGTGGACTGTGTGTTATGGCCCACAATGAGGTTCACTTCACGGCGTCCACAGCCCGCAGCCTATGCGCCCCGTTGCTCTGAGTCTGAACGGCGTAACCTACAATAGGGAAGCCTTGGTATTCTCATCCCCATGGTTGTGTTTACTCGACCGTTTTATCAAGCTATGCTCACTGAAATTATGAGCCTAGAATTTCAGTCAAAACCAGGGCAGCTATTTATCTGCGTCCACAGTGTCAAAAGGCCAAGTAAAGGTTGTGGGAGAGAAAGAAACGCTTGGGTACACCCCCCACACCCTACAAGACTACATGCATTTCTCATAGGGGCCCTGAAGTAAAGCGGTCTCCACCACAATTGAAGCAGTTCGGGCGTCGTTAAAAATGCCACTTTTTTCCACCCAAAATTTCTCACCTGAAAGAACATCGATGGCCTTCATTGCAACCTTCTCGTCCGGGCAATCCACGAACGCATAGCCAGTTTTGACAAGAAATGGACCACTGTGCGGAATCTTCCACTGCTCAAAGATACTTTCCAAGTCCTCCGCGCTCGCCTCTTCGCTCACGTTGCCAATGTATAGCTTATTCATGTTCTGCGCCGAAAAGGACAATCTTTACGCTGGGGAGAGATAGTTATTCGCTCTCTCGGATGTGCAGTGTTTGGAGTAGCCTAAATCGCCTTTACTACTACGGAGTGGCCGTGGCGTGCTTCCCGGTCGTTCAAGCCACAGATAGATTTAAACTGGCAACCTCACAGTGCGTTTGCGCTCCCTTGCCCCTCTATCTCTATCGCGCAAAAAATAAATTCTCAATTATTAATCTCGTGCCTCCAAACGATGGCGGGCTGGGCGAAAAGGAGGAGAAACTACTTTGTGTCTTCCTCCAAACCCCTTGGCAAAGAGACAGAGAATGTCACACACGGTAAGGCTGGCGCCCGCCTCTGAGTGGAACCTAGAAGAAGAAGACGGGGGAGAAAAAAAAATCCTCCGCTATTCCGGCTTTTTTGAATGAGCCACGTGTTCAAACTACAAATCAACCCCACACGTGAGGAATCCCAATTGCTCAATTAAGTGTTTTGGGATTGGGGAAAATTGCACGGGAATCTGGGGTGGGGACAGCAGAGGGGAGTGGAGAAAAAAGGAGGGGAAGAGTGGATTGGTGTTGGGAAAAAACCTGGCGAGCACTGTGCGTAAAGGGATTCCGTGAGAACCCAGTGTATCTTTTACTAGAATCACATTCGTGTGCCTTTCTCTGCAAAGCCTCGATTCTCATTGGTCGGTTGAGAAATAGTAAAACGGCAGTGCGCTCACGCACGCCCATAGCAGGAGGACGCTGATATTGCGGGGGCTTGTGCGCAAGGCTGTGGTGCTAAGTGCGCTGTACGGATGACACAGTAGGAGGAAAGGGGGTGGGGCCATTCATAAATGATATTGCACTATATTGTTAAATTGCATACATGGACACATTCAATTTGAGGAATCTAGAAAAGGGAGGGCCCTGCGTCGCTTCATGGGCCCTCGGTCAATATGGGAATGACACGTACTACTATCCAAATGACGGCATCCATCTTCTCCAACAAGATTGGAGCCATTCCCTGCCTATGATCCACAATTCAAAGTCCAACAGCACGCCCGACTGGCCCGTGGTCACACTAAATGACATTGAGTGGGCGTCTTGGGGCGAGATGGCAGCTGCCACGCCACATATCCCCTCCTAACTTTCAGGCCGTTCTAAAAATCTGAAAAAGCCTTGGCCGTGCCGAATGCATATGGCGAATCTTTTCTCCTATACCTCCGGCATGGGTCTGTGCATGCACTGAAAGAGGGAGGGGTCTCCTCCTGAAAAGTGCCCCTAGCGTCATGTGCAACGCATAGCCCATTTGAGTCACATGTGGAATACATGTCTAGAATATTACACAACTGTCAATAAGATAATTCGTAAATCACAGTCAAAGGCCGATAGGTTACTCGTAGGTCACTCCGCATAGAATGAGTTCATTATCGTGGATAATCAAATCCATGCCTGTTGACGGGATAGTGGCAGATAAAACCCAGGACTAATCAAAGTTTTTCATCACAGTACATAAATGACATATGGGGTCACGCTGAACTATAGGGATCAAATCTGAAAACAGCTTTGAAGACGTAGAGAGTGAAATCTATGATCATAATAGCCTTCGTAATACATTTTCTTACACTGCTGACTTCTGGTGAATTAAATAGGCCTCATAGTGGAATTAAAGTATTTATTTATTTATTTATTTTTATCGCTGGAACCCACTTTGGACCTCCTCAAATGCCCCGTGGGGTCCCAGATCTTAATTTAGGACCACTATGTTAATCTATTGCTTTGGATATTTCAAGTAGACGTGTAGGTCACATGCAATATTGATGTCCAGTTCAAATCCAGCTCCAGCCCCTCAGGATTGAAGATTTAGGCTATAGGGTGTGTTCAATGCACAACACAGACATGCACAGTGTGACAGTAACCTTTTAAGTTAATTATTATAATTTGTGAGACAAAATCTGTTTTTCAGTCTGTGACTTCTGCAGCATGTATGGATATACATATGACATAATATAACATGAAATAGGGGATGTATAGCAAAAAGCAATTTATGATGAAATAAGGATATGTTGCACAGTTTGAAGTTGTATTTTATGTTGATTTTTTTTTTGAAAACATATTTTGAAGTGTACATGTGCATTCATATTCTGTGAATTTAGATGATAAACATTGGTTTAAGTTTGAATTTTACAAAAATGGACTGGCAAAGTGAGTTTAGGTGGGTTTAGCCTCCCCTACACCCCTGCAATTTGCAAGTGCATGGAGATATGCTTGGGGCAAAAATTATAGGCTACCATGTCAGTGCTGTGATTCCTAATGAATAGGCCTAGGTGTACATGCTCATGTAAAGCAGGCTACAAAGGGAGCGTTGGTTTTGTGGGCCCTTTAGCCAGTGGCTCAGTCTGGGGCCATGGCTGTCTCAGTAGGTTTACTCCTCTGCTGCTGAACAAACACAGCGAGCTATTTGATTGGTCGGGAAGGCTGTCCAATCAGAGGGCTCCAGAGTCGCTCCGTACTACTGCTGCTGGCTCGGCCTCAGCGCGCTCATTCATTGGCTCTCCGGCTCCCCTATTCTATATGAATCAGCGCGCCAATTATGCATTTCTCTCCATGTTTCCTCTGTTAGGCTTTATCACAAGCCATAAGAATGTAACGAAATATGACCCGATTACTACATCTGCAGTGCTTTATATAACCGCTCATATCATCAATAGACTTCAGGAAGTTTAGCTTTTGTTTACAGCTGAGGGTAACTGTGTTGAAAAAAAGAAAGAAAAAAAAGAAGAAAAGTTAGAATTTAAAACACATCTTCGGCATACTGCCTTCTACTTAATAGTTTTGTATTTCGTTTTAAGTTTTAACTTCAGAAACGTTTCTTGAGTCGATTCTGCACAGTGACAGACCCATAGCTTTCTTTTTTTATGGACCTCTACAATGAGGAATTTATTCAAACTTAGCATTTTCCATTGGCCTAGATGGGCTTTTACAATTTTTTCGAACCTACTTTATTTGACCCGAATGATCTCCACTGCAAGGGAAATAACGAAACGCAAACATAACAAGTATGTGTAAACATGCCTTCTGTGATAGTTTTATGCGCTTAATGTATAGAAACACAAGTCAGAAGAGTGTTTGGCTGACATTAAATGAACTAATGCATGGCTGCAGCTTCTCTGTGTGGCTGCAGGCTCTGCAGGAGGAGTGAATGTATCGCTGAGGAATGTACAGAAAGTCTCTCCGCCCCCAGTCTCAGCGCTCCTCACTATGGACAAATTCCATAGGGGTAAACTGACCTAAAGTTTCAGACTGGGCTGCATCCTATGTAGGATGATTTCTGCGGTTTATATGAATAGGAAAAACCTGGCAAAATCGGCTTGGTTAAAATAGTCTGAGAGGGGATATTTCTAAAGAGAGAGGAAGAGAGAAAACAGTGTTTAAGTAAAACGCAGCCTATAGCCCAACTTTCTGCTATTGGCTTCACTCCAAGATATATATAGTCTACGTCGCCAAACGCAAGAGTCATTTCCCCCCTTAGGCTACACTGAATCAAGGGATTCTGTGCTCCGGTGAGATTTCTTTATTTATTTATTTCTTGCTAGGCGAATATAGCCGTTCTCGTTGTTTTTCCACTTGAGTTTTAACCATTAAATCCACTGACTGACCGCTTTGGACAGAATGTATGTAACATCGCCGTGAACGCCATGTTGAGGGGGAATGTTGAAGCTTACAGCAGCATAAAACTTTGATAGAGACAATGTCCTTATCGATGTAATAACAACTTCTGTCCACACATATGTTTCTGTTTACATCAAGTGGTTTCAGACAGCCTCCCATACAAGTCTTCAAAAAAGGGAAAAATATAAAAAGGAAATAAAAAAAGAAGAAGAAACAACTGGATGTCTTTCTACTCCACAGATTCCCCTATGGGATGGCACCCCTCAGCTCATTAGAAAATGGCGGTTTTATGCCTCCTCAAAACACATGCCAAGAAACATTTCTTTTTTATGGTAAATAACCAGTTAGTGCTCATTGGCAAATTGCTTAAATGACAAGAATGTTGCAGCTTCTGCCTCTATTTAAAATAATAATAATAATAATCAAGAATACTGTTATCAAAGAAATTATACCTGTTTTTTGCTTGCTTTCTCGTTGCTCACACTGATTTTCAACCAAATTAAAATACTTTGATAAGTGAGAAAAAGTTTACTCAGTCTGGGCCACTGGTAACTGGTAGAGATTATTTAAATTTCAGTGTATTTTTAAGAAAAGAAATTGTCTCTCGTTGTGTTAATAAAAGTTAAATAAGATAGTATTTACTATCATGTCTGACTACCGTCATTCAACGTTTTGTGTCACAAGTAAGAACCATCACTGTTTAATGAAATATTTGTTTAATTCCATGTAGGTTGATTTGGCTCTATACACTCTGCATTTGATCTAGTGTTTAAAATTAAATTACCTGAAATTCTGATGCAGTTTTTTCCTCAGTATTACAGTATTATTTTTGTAAACATCTGCTGATTGTTTTTTATGAGATTAAGATGACTGTGCATTTTTATTGTTCTGAGCAGTTGGTCAGATTAGCAACATGTGTAGATTAAGTCCAGAGGCCTGATGAAAGTGGGTATTTCACAGTGGAGTCACATGAATATTTGCTGACTTTGTCACACATTGCAGTTGTGGTCTAAATGGCCATCTTTGAGCATGTAGCTTAGCCTCTCTTACTTACTGGCCAACCTTTCTGCTCTCCTGCAGGCTGCTGTTGTTTGCTTGTTGCAACACCTTGATTGATTGGTTACACTGTGACTTGTGCTGAAGAAATTTACAGCTCAAAGGCAATAAATTTCTTCAGTATCTTTGTCAGCTACATTGTTTTCTAAAAGAAGAGAGACACATGATTTGCTGTGCTTCAAGTTTTAATACTTGTAATTTCACATTACATTATGTTTATTTCAAAATACATTGCATGATTTACTGAATCTGGAATGGAGTAGGCTGCTTATGTCACAGGTGGAAAAGTTTCAGAAAATTCATGTTGAAAATATAGTTATTTTTCTTTTGTGGCATTTTTCTAAGACTAACATGCGCTGAAATAAAAGTTTTGGAGTTAATCATCTGCACAACTAAACGATTTTGCTGATCAATTTTATTAAAGTAATTCAAATTTTACCTTATTATTTGATAAGATTCAACAGGTTTGTTGAATCAGCAACACTTTGACATAGCAATTAACATTTCCCTCTTTCTGTTTTCTGCCTTTTTTGCAATAACATCTGAGATGTGTGTAAATGCGCAACATTTATTGTGGTTTTAAAACAGTTTGTATATTGATAAGGAAACATTTTCTTACACTGAAACAAATGCTCGTTCACTAAAACAACAATTCAACATAATCAATAACAACACATCTCTGTTTCAACAAAAAACCCTGTATGTCGAATTTGGACAAAACTGATGTCTTTCAGATACAAATAGATACAAATAGCATATTCTATGACCCCCAAAAAATGTCTTTTTCAGAAATATCAAATGCTTAGTAAGATCCAGAACTTTACATGGTGTAATTTGATAATTTGGAGG
>OMKZ01001453.1:40588-72639 GCA_900302535.1 Neoniphon sammara | reverse complement strand
TGATCTCATCCTCCTGAATTTAAAATAAAGAAAAGAGGGGAAGAGAGCAAAACCCAGTTACAAGCATGATCCATTTATTAATTGTGTGTATGTGTGTGTGCGTGCGTGTGTGTATAATAGCGTCTACAGACTTGGGCCCTGGAGTAAGGATGAAGCACTGACCGTCATGCCTGGCTCTCCCCTGTCTCCCTTAGCTCCATCTGGGCCCATCTCTCCCTGGAACATAGACAGGTATCAGTGGACACACAACCTGCAGAAGGCTCACACTCACAGAAGGCTGGCAGCACATTGATTCATTAAACCGAGAGCGAGGAACAGCGCACGCAACGCAAAGTCAAAGCACAAGGTTAAACAAGCAATAATGTCTTATACACATACGTCAAAATCTTAAATACACTGGGTATTCTCAGTCTTGATCTCGAGACCTTAAGTGCAACCCCCTAGGATGAGGTTCTAACATAAATTCCAAATCAAAATAAGACAACTGTAATAATATCTGATGGCCATTTTGAAATGAGCAACTACAAAAAATGGCTCTTGGTCCACGGAAATTCCACAGTGAAAGCTATTAAATCTGACATTGACCAGCACACAAGAGCAGCTTCATTACTGGCTCCCCGAAAAAACATTATCATGCACCCTGCACAATGTGTAATCGGTTCACAGATTAATCAGTGCAGGGTGAAGGCATGATGTTCATGTGATTTAAATCAGGGTGACAGGAAGTTTGTGACCTCAGTGTGCGGCTCCCTGCCAAAGACGCCTTTGAACCGCGGGACAGAAGGAAACAAGACGTGACACTAACCTGCTCTCCGCGCTCTCCTGGTATCCCAGGGATGCCACGGGGGCCCACCATGGCAGGACCGACTGGCCCTCTCTCTCCCTGACACACAGCCAGAACAACATTAAGATATGCAACACATCTACACAATAGAAGTATTAGAACATTAGAGTATCTTAGAATAGAATTAGTGTTGAAACTATGTTGTCTTTTACGAGCTATATTCTATTTTTCTGTGCTGTACAGGGATCATTCATGTTTCATTTTATCTTATTCCATCTTGCCCATAACAAATGAGGAAAACACACAAATGCCTTCATTTGACCCGTGCTCCTGTGGATAATATGATGCTAGACTTAAGGGACATAGAGTGTGGTCAGTTAGCTGTCATCACCTTCTGTCCCTGGAGCCCCTCGGGACCTCTAGCACCGGGTGGTCCCTGAGAGCCAGTCAGACCAGGGGGCCCATCTGCTCCTCTGGGGCCAGGAGGGCCAGGAATACCAGGAGCACCCTGCATATGGCACAAAAACAGTGTTATACTGCTAAAAAAAAGATGTATTTATATGTATTTATTTCAGTGTTTTCTTTGGCTGTGTGGGTTCACTCCTGAGTTCATTCCCGGATCTGTCCCTGTAGGTGGTGCAGTGAGGGAATGGCTCTTATTTGGATGTTTGGATGTACACAGATCATTATATAAATGTGCAATTTCCACTGTTTACATTTTTATAGCTCTGGACCCTCACCCACACACGAAGAGGTAATTGAATGGAAAAAAACTGTATTTCTACATGCAGAAAATACAATGAATGTGCAATAGGAGGTCTGCTTGTCATTAGTATATGAGTAGATTGAGAGCAGCTGTGGTGACTGGATGTATGCATACTGTACTGAAAGAGTTGAGGTTATGAACTCACCCTTTCCCCTTTCTCTCCCTGAGCTCCTTTGGGCCCTGCAACCCCATCAAATCCACGTTCGCCCTGCACAGACAAAGAGAAAAATGTTACACTTCCCATTAGGAGACAAAGACAAGCGCCAACATGTACAGTACACACTGTACCTTGGGGCCAACCAGTCCTTCCTTTCCTGGGATCCCAGTAGCCCCTGCAGGTCCAACATCCCCCTGGAAAACACAGAGAAGACAACAGGTGATGCTTACTGGTAAGAAGACACATGTTCACTGGTATCACGCTGATTGTAATCTTACCTGCTCTCCTTTTCTTCCTGGTAGTCCTGACCGCCCATGGATCCCAGCATCCCCCTGAGCACAAACCCAGATACATCAAAAACCTGACACTGTAAGAATATTTGTCCTTCACACACAGTGATAGCAGCTCACAAAAAAGTCCTAAAATATCCACCGCTGTATGCACTGTCTTTGCCCTCCACTGCATCTACATCTTTGATTTGATTTGAACAGACAAATCCCAGCGGCGTCATAATTCCAGTGGCTACGCTACTGGTTTACTTCAAAATCTCAACATGCAGTTTCTTCTTGCTAATTTCTCCCACACTCCTTCCTACTGATGCCTATTTCTCTGTCTTTCTCACCATCTCACCTTCTCTCCTTTGGGCCCATCTGGTCCACAAGCCCCCTTGGGTCCTCGGTCACCCTGGAAACCCATAAGTTAGTCATTGACAGTGGCACATGAAGGAGCTTTCAGCCGCAGAGGACAAAATGCAGCAAAGCAGCAATTCAGCCTGACAGCGAACCTATCTTGCAGACTGACAGTCCTTTCACCTGCCACTCAGGCTGCAGCACGCCGCACACACTCACATACACATATACACACACACTCACAATCCTGCACACACATGCACATTTCCCATCTTGTGATTCATCAATAGCTGCCACTCACTCAACCTGCTTTTATCATTTTTCTGATGACCCATCTTCTAGACAAAAATACCAAATAAAAAACAGATAAGTAGCTGCAGAGAGATAAGAGGACATTAAGGAGTGCTGGGTTCCAGTGAGGATTCGGAGCGAGCTGATGATGTCTGGATTAGTCATCCAAAATTCAGATTAATGATTTCTGATTGCATATCTGTCAGCACACAGGAATTATCTCCAACCAGACAAAATGAACCTTGAAGCACAGGAAGTTTTCAGCTAAATGTGCCCTCTGCAAACCCTCTTTCCAGGTATTAATGAACATAATGTTTGGGTGAAAGGAGACATTCTGCGTGGCTATTTTTGTCCGAATTTGTATTAATCCTCTGCGATGACGTCAATTTCATGCTTTTATGAAGTTACAGTCATCATCACCCTCTGTGAAAATGGCTCGCAGGACGCCTCAAGGTTGAGATAAAACTTTCTCTGCAAAGAATGAGCCACCATGATCTTTCATGCCTATAAACACTCACACATATGCACACAAACGTGCACACACAGGCACTCAAAGTACCTTGGTTCCTCGCATTCCTATGATACCAATCTCTCCCTTCTCCCCCCTCAGCCCTGGCATCCCGTCCTTTCCTGGTAAACCCTGAAAGAAAAAAAAGACAGAAAGTCATCATCCCTTATTCCATCTGCCAAAGACAGAAAACATGAAGAATCTACATCTGAATGGAGTGGTTGAGAAAAAGGAGGAATGAAACACTGACTGATTCACCAGGTACTCCAGGTTGGCCTGCCTCTCCCTGCAGATACAAGACAGAAACAATGAGACCTCCATCAGTTCGAGCAGGACAGTTGCCTGCAGTCACTTCTAACTGGCCTTATTGTTCATTTCGATGCTGAGAAACATCCACAGTGTCACTCACCTTCTGTCCACCGGGGCCACGAGCTCCCTGGAACCCAGTGGATCCCCTCTCTCCAGGCTCTCCCCTCAGACCCTGATGTGAAACACACACACATATGCGCACACACACACACACACACGCATAAACACACGTATGGCACAAACACAGAGTGACCTTATAATAACAGCTAAGGGATTCATTCATTGCATTGATGCATTATTATCATTCTGCTAAAAGAAATACATTGCTCTGACGTGTGAAATGCCCCACCCCACCCCCCAAAAAACAGATCTAGCATTGTGGTGATCTAACAGAATAATATACTATAAATTTCAACTTTTTTCGTCCATGAAGATTAAATAATAAACATAATAAATAATGAAATTCTGTTGCCCATGTGAGAATATAAAGATAGCCTTACATTATTGCACCTGTTTATTAATGCATATAAAATTTTGGTTTAAAGCACTGAATCAAATCATTGACTCAAATCGTGGTTTGCAAACTCGAATCGAGCTGAATCCAAACAAGAAAAATTGCTTTTAAATTGAACTGCCAACCAGTAAATCGCGAATCAAATGGAACTGATGTTGAGCCAGAGATTCACACCCCTGATAACAGCGTCTACAACTCAATAACGGTGAGCTCCAGTGTGATCACATTTCCTCTGGTGAGGATCAACAACATCACCTGCTCGCCTGGAGGGCCCTCCTGACCCTTCGCCCCCTTCTCTCCCTGCACACCTTTGGGTCCTCTGTCCCCCTGGAATGGAGAGATGAGGAAATCAGCTGCTACCAGCACCCACTGTATGAAGATAACAAAAGTGGAGTTTTTATTTGGATGAATAATGCGAGAGATCATGGTGTTCACAGACTGTTTCTCCTTTGTTGCCCTTTTCTCCAGCAGGTCCTCCCACCAGCAGCGTGTCACCCTGTGGGAGACAATACAGCCGTAAGCATACAGCATCTTAACTGGCCTCGCCCGAGAGCCAAAACATCAGGGAGATTGCATAAACACAGTGTTTCATCCCATTGTCTAACCTGAAACTCGCTCCCTTGTTTCACAGCTCATTCATTACCGCTGTCTGTGTTCATAAATTCCTCCTGCTCATCGCACAATAAATCTCACAAAATTGTTGCAAATCAGACGCCGCTCGCATAATGTTTCTCTTTTTTTTCTCTCTCTCTTCGCTTTGTCATTCTGTGTTCTTTGTCTCCTTTGAACACATAAGTACACAGACAAGAACAAATATGAACACACTCTCTCTCTGTCTCTCTTTCTCACATGCACGCACACACACACACACACAAGAACACACGCACACACACAGGCACACATGCACATACACATGGTGGGGGTAATGCTCATTAGATTTATAAAAGCACATACTTTTTCTCCTTTGTCACCTTGCAGCCCCAATTCTCCCTGAAAAAAAAAATTAAAATTGAGAGCAAGACATTTCATTCATGCATGTCCATTTAATTCACCGTTTGGCGTTAATGGAAAGCTCAGGGGACACAGCCAGCATGATGGCACATGAAATGGAAAAAAAGACGTGGTGGTGCTCAGCTCACCTTCTCTCCCCGATCACCACGGCTACCTGGAGGACCCTGATGAACACACACACACACACACACACACACACACACACACACACACACACACACACACACACACACACATGCATCATATATTGAAGGAAGCCCATGATGAAAGTTTCATTCATACGGTGCTCCCACTTAGTGAGACTAAAAAATTGCAATATCACAATAACTGTAGAAATCATTATTTCACTTCCAGCATTTAATCATGGAGCCCTTGCCGTGATACCTTAGAGGACATGTGCTGAGTGTACAATGATGAAAATGCCATGATTCGTTAGGGTACACAGTTTGATTATAGAGCGATCACAGGTTGGTAATACTTATATTGATTTCTGTGCTTTTGTTTGGTCTTGGGATTAGAAGACTGGACCAGTGTGAGGGAGGATAAGATGTAGTTTTCTGTCCAGGCAATAGGCAATGTGTTGTGTTCAGAAATACAAAATACGACTGATTTATGGATTGTTCAGTTTTGTGAAGAGCAGCTCTTCTATAATAAACATGAACACATAGCAAATTAAAGATGTTATATACACATTACACATTTACACATGGTAAAGGTGATATCTTCCCCTTGCTTTGCTCTGCCTTTGTCTTCCTGTTGATTCCGGTATTTGAAAGAAACCCTGACAGAGATCCTGAGAGCTTTGGAAGAAAGGCTCCCTAAAGAGTGTCTCTAAGCAATTAAGAAATTGTGGAGTGGAGGGGAGCAGTGTTCCTGTGTAATGAGTAAAAAAAAAAGAAAAAGAAACATTTACTGTTGGTCCTCGTTCCCCATCCAGACCGGCACGACCTTCCTCACCCTAAGAGATGACAAGGAGACACACACAGAAGAATCTGTGTTATTTTATATCCTCTGCACGCAAAAAAAAAAATCAACACTGGTGGTATGAAGGTGTAGCAGAGGTTGCACCCTGGGTCCTGGGTCTCCTCTCTCGCCTCTGGGTCCTGTGAGTCCAACTCCAACCTCCCCCTGGCCAAAGAAAACACGTGTTTATGAATCTGTAAACACGCAAGCAGCTATGCTATACAAGGATGAATAAAAAATATCTATAATATATGTATATTCACCTTATCCCCTTTAGCCCCATTGATGCCAGGGGAGCCCTAGAGAGAAAGGTAACATTGATAATATGAATCACAATTCTCCTTTCCTACCGTCTTCAGTCCATCTCTCTTTCTCTCTCTCTCTCTCTATCTCCCATCGAGACTAAAAATATCTTTCAATAGAAAAACCTTGTCAAGAAAACAATATCGAGACAAACCTATAAGTAAGATGTCACACAATATACAGTTGACCGTGCATTATCAAAAATCAAATTTTTAAAAATCGTGTAATAGGAAAGAATAACATCAAAATCCTCTCTGTCAGAGCTGAAAAAGCAGCAGTCCAGTAGCAGCCCAGCAGACTCAAGGATCAGGCCTAAATAGCCCTTGGCAGAGCTAAGCTCTGTACAAACACCTCACAGTGTAATACAAATGGGATTTAGACTCACTGCTTCTCCAGGAGATCCAGGGGGACCAGGAGCTCCAGGGTTGCCCATTCGGCCTGGAAAGCCTTGGAGACCCTGAAAATGAGACCATAATCCTTCAACAATCCTTCAGATCAAGGCTAAAACCACTGTGTACTTTCAGATTGTGGGGATATGTTGGGCAGAATTTGGACTGCGGCTCCACCAACCCTCTCCCCCAGTGGTCCAGGAGGTCCTGGTTGTCCGTTCTCTCCTCTCAAGCCAGCCAAGCCAACAGTGCCTGCAACACCCTGGGGCCCTGGGGGACCAGCTGGACCTGGAAGGCCTGGATCACCCTGAAATAGATTTTGATCTCTAACATTTCAGGATAAACACTACTATATGCTGTGACTACACTGATTGGGGGTATTTATAAAACACACTATCATGGTTTTGTTTGTGTGTATACAGACTTTGCTATGTTGTACATCATGTCGCTACTCACCTTTAATCCCTGAGGCCCAAGCTGACCAGGAGGACCGGACAGTCCGATGCCCCGTTCACCCTGCAACATGAGTTTTACCACGGCTGTCATATACTGTAGATATGACAGGCTGAAGATAGATAAATAACAACTGTGACAAACTCTACCTTATCTCCTTTGGGCCCCGGTGGTCCTCGTGCCCCCTGAGTGAGACACAAATGAGGCAGTGTGAAAAGAATCTGGAGTTCAGACTAACGAGCTGTGGGTTTTTAAAGGCCAATACTAATACTAAATTTAAGAGGGAAACAATAAACGTAGAATTAAGTATTTTCTTTTTAATTTAATACAACCATACAGCTATGACACTTTATGTAATTGCAAATATAACTCTCTTCAACTGAGCAAGCTGCATGAAATTGAAAGAAAACAATTATTAGGCTTATAAGCCCCCAAGACGACCAGTTGGCACAGTGGCACACCGCGCTGGTGAAGAGATAACATTGCTGTGTCCTCCCAAGTTACCCTGGTTGGCTCAAAAAGAAAGGCAAAAGAAAACAAGTGATGCAAGCCTCTAAACATCAGAGCAGATCAGTTGTGGTTGAGTTTTTGTAGATAGAAGGTTCTCTGCTAACTTAAGGCAAACATACATCCAAAATAATGCACTGTGATTAAGTAGGTAATTACTAACAACTTTACTAGTATCATAACAGAATGATTGTGTGATTACCAGTATAATCAATATATTGGTCAACTTCTGGTCTGGAGAACACAGTGACCATTAAAGCGGTAATCTATAAGATCCTCATTTTATTCGTTTTTTTGTATTTTGGCGCTATCTTTTGTGCTAAGTGGTCATTTATAGCTGCAGCACATTTATTGCATGGCACATCCCAAACATCACTTTGTGGTCAGAATCATCATTAATGGTCTTTTCTTTATCTACTCAGCCTTAGTGACTGTCGCAGATCATGCATAGTTATCAAGTTCTTCTTCTACTTATTCCAAACAGAGAAAATGCATCACTCTCTGTGTGCAGAGGTATTTTTCTCAGGACAGACAGTACCATTTGTTAAGAGGAGCAAATGTAAAAGCTTTCATGAAATAGGTACAGCTTGAATCGCTACTGTGTCACATCAGATGGTGGTGGGGTGCACATTTCAATAAGAAAATGTCAAAGATTATTGCTTTGATGTAAAAAACTTGAGCCTGGTGTTGAAGTCAAAAGGTTTCTCAAAAGGTCACTCACATCTTCCCCGGGCTCTCCATCTTCACCAGGAATACCCTAGTTTGACAAAAGATAAATGCGGCTGCTGTGATCATCATGTTATTACAGCCTGTCTAAGGTGTGAGTGCTGCTCTGTAGCAGAGTGTTACTCACTCTTTCTCCTTTGATGCCAGCTGCACCTCTGTCTCCCTTCTCACCCTGAATGACAAAAATTACCACACAATGTTACTGAAAAGACTGTAAACAAATTCACCCTGCCTGATGTCGTGAAGTGATGGCAAGCCGCTCATGCTGACTGATCTGACTCACCCTGAGCCCAGGCAGACCTCTCTCTCCCGTTACGCCAGGCAGTGTAGGACCAGGGAGACCCTGCAACCAGAACCAGGAAAATACTGTCAGCTCTGATGTTACAGCAGCACTTCACACTTCATATGTCAGTTTTCCAGTGTGCTTTTTAGTCTTTCAGCTGCCAGTGTAATGAACAGACTGTTTATTGGATCTACTGTGCATGTACTCAATCTTCTCCACTTGTATGACTGAAATAACTAAGGAGGAGGTCAATTAAAAAGAGAGAGGGATCATCTAGCTAGATCCATGATATTGACAATAACAGTGACTAACCTTCTCTCCCTTGGGTCCAGGGGGTCCAGCCACAGCCTATAAACGGGAAAAAAAATTTAATTACCAGTGTAATGCAGTGCAGTGCAGTACCTTTTCCACTCAAAGACAGAAATTTGGACCAAAATGATCAAATATCATGCCCAACCATTAGTTAGTTCAGATAGTTCAGATCAATAATATTTCTGTTTTTCGTAAAGATGTCAACTGGGACTACATCAAGGTGGAACTGTTTGAAAAATCTCTTTTCAGCTGTCAGTTGGCAAAACCACTTATTTGACAGGCAAAAGTTTTTGTGTTACTATAGGCCTATTCAGTTTGACCTGATGATATTTAAAAGAAAGAACAGGCTGCAGCTCTGAATTTCAGTGTTTACAGAAACCAATGCCAGTTATTAAGGGTTCAAATATTTAATATGGAAAGATATGATCATGCTCAGAGATAATTATATTTTTAAAGTTTAATATCAGTGTCTTCATAAAGGCTGGAGGGGCAAAAACATTTTGTCCATCATGATTTATTAAACTTAAAAGATATAAATCTATCACTGTGATCCAATCTTTCCACATTCAATTACAGAAACAATCCATCCTCAGATACCTTTATGCCCTTAGATATCATCGATCTGTGATGTTCCAGGAGTTGTTTTGTGATGAAGTGTTGTAATTTACTTTTTGGGTGTGCCCACTTTCCCTCGACCTGTCTCATCTCCTGCTAATTCAGTTACTGATTTCCTATTTTTCTCAGTATGAGTTTCAACATCCCCCAGAGAGGGGCTTTTTCTGTTCTGTATACATATAGCTGGAGAGAGCAAAAGCAAGCAAGCGTCACGGTTTGGCGTGGTGGCGATGCAGCTTGGAGTTCAGAGCTACTCTGAAATATTAGAAGGACGCTGCTTTTCAGTCTTCAGCAGCCCGGAGGCATGACTTCTGAACGACTGATGGAGAAACATGTTGGACTCTGAAATATTCAAAGAAAGGCTCTTTGGGATCGTTGTGGACGAAGTGCACATGACATATAAATGGTAGGTACATGGAGAACAACCACATCTGATTAAGGCTAAATATTTAAAAAAGAACTACTGTTCCAGACAGCCCAAACTACCTGTGGTGTAAAGTTTAACACTATGACACTATATTATTTTTTGGGGCCTTTCTGCTTTACCATATAGGTAGAGTGTGAGAGAGAGGAAAGACAAGGCAGAGAGAGGAGATTAATGAAACAGAATAGCAGCACTCACAGATAAATAGTCTTCAGTTTATTCATCATCAGCATAAAAAATGCTGATGCCAGCTTACAACTGAAACACGTTCGTCATTGACCACAATAAACTGAAGACTATTTATCTCTGAGTGCTGATATTCTGTTTCATTGATCCTTGCCACAACCGAGACTTAATACAGTGTTTCATAGTTAGAGGTGTACGTGCTTTTACTTTCTGTCAGAGAGATGGGATGACGTGAAGCAAAGGGCCCAGGCCGGAATCGAACCCAGGCCGCAACAGCTAAGACTTAACCTCAGTAGCATGTGGTACACACTCTACACAGTGTGTCACCAGGGCGCCCTGACAAAGTGTCAACAATGACTGATATTTTCGTAGTTAGCTAAAGTTAAGCGCTGTAAACTGGCTAACGCAGCTACCTTGTCGACTGAAAACTACGTCACACCAGCTGGGTTGGTTAGCGGGATTCTAACCCCTCCGCCTACAGAAATCAGCTAAAACAGGGCAATTTCAGACTGAATAATAGAGTGATAACAGAATGGTCATTCAGTGTGAATATCAGGCTACCTAAGAGTTGAAATGACAAAAAAAAACAAAAAAAATGACAAAAAGGGTGTTGCATTTTATCCATCCAGGATGCAAGCTGTGGCAGTATTGGATTATGCTGTACTGAGGCTACTGTTGGTGGAGAGATTAGCATCTTGTCCTCTTATACAATGGATTTCTCCTTGTATGACGGCTGAATGTCAAAATGATGATTACAGATAGAAGCCTTGCTTTTTGGTTCTGAGGGACTTACCCCAAAAAATATGTTCACCACTGATATTTTAGCTCGCTGAAATATCTTCTGTTGTCAAACTTGACTGTAGCAGCACTGAATACATCTTGATGTGATGTCACATCATATAGGTTTGGCTAGTTAACCATAGCAGTATGGGAATACTACACCACTGAACACAAATGTAAGGCATTTTTTACATGTTAAGTGATTGAAGGTGGATTTCTTCTTTAAGGACTGATCCCAGATGAATGCAGGCTAGATGTCTGATAGAGCTATCATTGTACAGCATGTCCCTCCTTTGGCTGGATTTTAATCATTTGCTGAAAGAGGCTGTGAGTCACAGCTGTGTAAAGATAACACATTCTCATCTGCAGCTGTGGCATGTGAACAAACAATTAGTCAACAATACATACAAGTGCAGGCAAACACAAAAACACATAAACGAATATGAACAAATACACTTAACGTATGCATATACACACACAAACACAAATGCATAAAAGCACACACCATTTCACAGTGAAGGTGGTGAGATGGGTGGGGTTTGAGCTGTGGTCAAGAGGTGGAGAGAAGCAGCAACGGCCCACCCTGGGTATATGTGTGTGTTTCAGTGTGTGCTTGGAAATGAGCTACTGAACTGAATATATACAGGAGTTGCTACGCTGATGGACAAGAGCTACCTGAACCGGTTACTTATGAGAGACTCTCACTGCTGCATTAGTGGTGCATAATTTGCACTCTCAATTATGGGCTTTTTGAATGCTGAATAAAAACATGGACAGAAACATAAAACATATCTGAGTGTCCTCACTTTCATAAAGGGACTGTTCTGTGGTTCCAGTGGTGCCAAAACCACCTAGGACTGGAAGGATACTCAACTGGAAGGATGGGATCTCCACTGGGGCTAATGGCCCCATACAGTACATATAGGAGACCCAAATTGGCATGCAGCAGTAATAACAGCGGATGGTGGCTCAAGCTCACCTGAAGGGTCTCCCCCAACTATTCATCATCCCTGCCCTGGAGGATCTACCAATTCTTGCTCTCCATCATCCCTATTTATCTCCACAGAAGATGACGCAGACAGATTACCCTCAAGCAATCCTTAATGTCTCTGAGGGATCAGTGATGTTGTGTGATTGGACTGCAGTGGAGCTTTAAACCACAAAGACATTTCTGCACAAAGCAGCCCTGAAGTTTTGCATCAGACTTCCATCAGTGAAGAGTGGGTGTAGGAGGAGGTCCAGAGTCCTGGGACAGGACAGTAAAACTTCATATGCCAGCAACAGCCTCCTGTTTCTATCTCTCCTGCTCCTTCTTGTGACTTGCCAGTCTCACCCTTCTCCCTTTCTATAACTTCTCTCCTCTTCTCCTCTCCTCTTTTTACTCCAGCTCCCATGTCCCCTCTCTCCATTGTGCTAGACAATGGATAGAGGTTAGACAGACAGTTACTATAATTTCAATAATTGTTGTTTTAACACTTTTGTCTTAATTTTATACAGTATAAACAATTAAATAACTTAGGCCTAAAACAAAAGGAGCTTCTGATACATTGGTAACTTGTGACAGAGATGAGTTTAAAACCACATCAAGGACATGGCGGTTAAATTACTTCATTAAATATCTCACATTCTGTCTTTAATGTATACTGCTTATATTATTCAATAATCTCAATACAATAAAACTCTGATTAATTCATATAAATACTTCAAGGTTATTTGCTGGAATATTTGCCGTTGGTGAAGGCCATCAGTGGTTTCCATTACCACCCCCCTTTCTTGTAGTCATTACTTTATACAATAAATTGTGGTAGTATAATTTAGTCTAGGACAATGCTCAACAAAAACAAGAATCACAGGGGAGCAGGGTGACTACTGTACTACCAGGCAATTACAAGCGGGACTATTGTGAAAGAAACACGCCTGAGGCAAACACAAGTTGAGCGCAACACTGTCGAGTTGTTTTTGTTCTCTAGACTCAGGTTTCTGTAGCAGGGAACAGTGGCAAAGATGGGGATTGGTTTGATTGAAGACATGTAAAACATCAGCGCTCCAATTCCCATTTAAAACATCCAGTTTTCACACATCACTGAATATCCTGACAGACTATGCAAACTATGCATTATAGAGTCCATTATGGCTAAAGGCATCTTTCTTCAAAATGTATTGTTTGGTGTGCAGTTTTGGTGCGTGCATACTGCAAAGACCAGAGATGACTTAATTCCAGGCAACAAGTGAGGACCTGTGATGGTACATCCGCAGGAAAATTATAATTGTAAGGTTCTGTCATTTTCAGTCACATGGACTGAACAAGAATGCTGTTTATGTCACACACACTTTATGGATGGTTATGGTTTATGGATTCCTGGGTGTTAAGTCAAATCATGCCACCTTGTGCAACTCACTGACTGATGGGCTGGAGGAGTACTTTAATAGAATAGTCAGGGCAATGATCCATAAATTTGTGCTGTTAGTTTCAGTGTGGCAGGTGCTTCTGGCCTCCACAGGGCTTTTCCCCTTTGAGCTACTCTACTCCTGAAAACCCGAGGGTGTTCTGGATCTGCAAAAAAACTCCCTTCATGTGGTCAGAGAATTTATTCCAAACACTTCAATAACAGCCTCAAACCCAACTGGGACAGCTTGCACCGGGAAACATAGTTGTTGTTTTTTTCACTGTTTCCTATTTCCAGTTCAAAATTACTCACTAAGTGACAAAGGCTGCTCAAACGAGTCACTGATAACAAGGGAGCATAATCTGACAGAGTTTACCATTTGAATTTGCGAGCATTTTGGAGCAAGGTGATCCCTGCAAGGACCAGAGGTCCCAAAATCTTCTTATGCAGAGTTCATCCTTTCTGGTTACCATCTCACTCTGGGCCAGAAAACAGAGGCAGCTGCGAGCCACATAACTTTGCGGACACCAGGACGTATTAACTTCAGAGACCACATGAAAACTTTTCCTGTGTAATGACAGTCTGGCCCCATCTGACTCGACATCAAGCCTTATAGCACAAAAGGATTCTGTTTGGACAAGTGGAACACACTGTCCAAGGTGAATGAGTATTCAATGCCCAGGGCCAATGAGCCCTGGGCATTGAATACTCAACACTGATCTTAACCAAGGTCCAGTGACAAATTCCCCTGTTGCCAGAGTCAAGAGAGGAAACAGCCTTCTGCACTCTCTCTTTGTTAGTCTACTTTGTGGGCTCTTTGGGGTGCTCACCAAAATGCCTCCTCCCATTTAGACCATATCTGAAACTATAACTAGCAGCAGCATATGTGGTTTTAAGGATCTGCCATGGAGCCCAGAGACGAGCGGGGCTCCTGGCCAAACAGAGAAAATGTGCATCTGGGTAGGGGGAGGTAAAGTATGTGGAGAACCACTAGGACTGCAGGCAGCTTCACCCTCACGGTGAACAAAACAACCAGAGCTTGCCCAAAGCCCAGAGGGATGCCTCAAAATGGGACCACCTGTATCCCTGTACATGAGTTGAAAGCTCTCACAATAGAAAATACAGCTTTGTAGAAAAGCAATGTCTTGTTTTCAAGTGGGCGATCATAACCTCCAATGCTGCCTCCTCAGACACCACCTTATCTTTGGCTGGGATTATGTCCAGTAAAAACATCTTACTGTCAGCACTTTTACCCAGCAACTGTTCACTTGCTACAACATGTTCTCACCTTCCCTGGAGGACCGGTGTCTCCTTGTTCCCCTTTTAAGCCAGCCTGGCCTGGAGGTCCAGCAATCCCCTGGGGAACAAAATACAGGATCATGATGCTGAGGAGACAACATTTCTATAGTAAAGCATATTGTACACTACAGCTATACACTCAAACATAAACAGTGACAAATACAGACACAAAGTGACACACAAACATGTGTACACACACACACACACACACACACACATGCACACATACATAGAAGCACACACACACCACACCTGTTTTCCTGGTAATCCAGGTATTCCATCTTTTCCAGGCACCCCGTCTATTCCAGGGACCCCAGGTTTACCCCCTTCACCCTGTGCAGAGGGACATACTTCAGAATTGGTCATTTCTGTTTAATCACAAGCATGTGCATCATATTTAGATCTAGGTCTTCTGAGAGAGTAGCAAACCATCAACAAAAATAGTACAGCTGTCTCAAATGTGTAAGGAAAAAAAATCATATGCTGCTAAATAATCTTTCTTTCTAATCTTTTACACTATTTTTTATTTCAGATCCCTAATATAGTGAATACTGTTCCATGGCATATGATTGATATTGCAACACTGAGCCTCATTTTGTGCCACAGTGTAACAACTGCTGGATCAGTACTACATACTCACCGGTGGCCCTGACCGTCCCGAAGGGCCCTGAGGACCCTGGAGGGAGAAATAAATACATAGTTATTAAGGAAAACAATAAGAATATACCATGGCATTGCCAATGAATTATGAAAGCAGTTTTTCCCAAAAGAGAAGCTATGATTTATGGGTACACTTACAATAGCTCCAGGAGGACCTGCCGGTCCTGGCAGTCCTGTGCTTCCCTGTGCACCAGGAGGACCCTGCAGAGAGGAGAAATAATCATACTGTACTCTATGATATGATATGTACACAAGCTGTGATTGGACAGCAGGACAATTAAATATCAAGTAAAAGATGCAAAGTGCCATCACATTGGTCTTACTCTACCTGCACACCGACCCCTGGCTCTCCTTGATTACCCTGTGAAAGACACAGCCGCTTCAGTACCCAAATACCCAAACAAATGGAATTTACTATACATAATGTAAAGATAATGCATTGAGATGATAAAAATGTGGCAAACTCACCTTCACACCTGCGGGACCCGGAGGCCCATTGACACCAATGGGGCCCTGAAATCAAATCCGGTATGATCAATATATTAATTGAGGTTGTTGATTGTTAATAATAGGGGACTGTGTGTGGTGTGTTGGCATGGTACTTACAGTTGGCCCTCTTATTCCAGGCTCCCCTGGGTTTCCCTACAAGCAAAATATAAAGCATGTGTTTTATATTCGCATCACAGAAAACTTACAACAACTCTCTACACACAGCACACAAGGCTAGTAAAACACACAAATGCATGGTAACATATTTACATATAAATATGTTTATATAAGTTATGCTCTAACAAAAATTGCAACAAACAACATGAACATGTAAACAAATATGTACTCTATATTAGACAATATGGAGTACAAGCTAGCATAAATAACATACAGCCATGTCAGTGATTGACATGGCTGGAAATTCAGACACTAACATACACACAAGCACACAAACACAAAAAACAAACTAATCACAATAAGCAGTACAATATGTACACAGAGTAAGCACAACAGAAAGAGGCGCTCACAAGATAAGCTCTGAAAAATCAATGCTTTGAGAGGGATAAGCGCACAACTGACAGGAGGTACAGCCGCATGCACAATAAGCAGACTTAAGCAAATCGACAACACAGTACTTTTTGGAATACACCCATTTAGTATTCCCTCCACTATTGTGTATATTTGATCCTTGCTAGCGCTACAGCTCAAAATGCCAGCTGACTTTCCTTTCATCTCTCCAACAAATCTGTGGTGTTTTACACATTAAAAATTCAACTCATCTTGAGTTTGACACGGATGCTTTGGGGACAGGTGGTCAGGATTAATATTTCATGAGGAACCTATCAGGTGCTGACTCTTATCCCAGACCAGGTCTCTCTGAGGGATGTTCCCAATACAAATGAATTAAGATTAAAGTGATGAAATATGCCTGGGAGGGAGATGGCTGTGTATGCATTCTGATGCTAGGTTGATCTAGTTTCCTGCTGGTGAAGATAGATCCGTTGAGCTAGCGCCTTGCCCTCTATGCTAAAGTGGAACGGCATCTCATCAGCTTTGATCCACGCTTGCTTGCCCATTTGTACTCTCTACCACCAGGACAACTTCTCTCAATCTCCTCCAGATCTCAAGCATTGCAGCCAGCAGCAGAGAACCTACCGGTCTGCCCAGCACTCCTGGGAACCCAGGCAGGCCCTGGAGAGGATGAAAGAGACAGGGAGGTGGATGGCAGGAGGGTGGAGGGACAGGTGGGTGGGGAGGAGAGTTGGAAGGAGAGGGAACAAACAACATGGAAAAGGAAATGCAAAGAAATAAGAGACACAAGAAGGAAGTGGATGAGAAGAGAGAAGAAGACAGTGAGGTGTTAGTGGCAGAGCCGCAAAAGGTTACTGTCTCAGGATCTACGCAGCTTCAGCCCAAGTAGGGGAAAAGAGAGCTCTGTCAGCTTAGTGCCTGCAGCCAAAACAATGGTTCACTCCGCAGCTCAAGCCTAGGAGAAGGCCTCCTTGTTGGGTTACTGGTTACTCACTGGTTGGCCTCGAGGACCAGCTAGCCCTGATGGACCCTGCTCCGACATGCAGGGAAGGAAACAAAAAGCATGAAGAAGTTGCTCACCATCTCCCCTTCTCTTACATTTATTCTTATTCCCACACAAACAATCACTTCTCCCTTCCTGTGCATGTGTGGATGACTTACATAATTTGACAAACATTATGTTTGGGGTTTTACTGATCACTGTGAAGGGTACAATAAGGGAAACAATGAAACCTCGGCGTGTCCTTTGCTGTCAACAGGAACCCTGCTGATTGAATCTTTTCACAAAGTAGGTGCAATATGATCATATAATGAGTGCATACTCTCATATCTAAAAGGACTGATATAATAAAAGACTAATAAAATAATAATAATAAATAATAACAAAAATAATATACAGTTACTAAGTATACTAAATAGCATGATTGAAAAGTCACTACTACATTGTACTTTTGTCAAATATTGAGAAAATCTGCTCATAATATCATCATCTACAGTTCTCCCTCAGAAGTACAGTATAACTTGGCCTGTTTGCAGCAGCCACTTACCGGTTTTCCATCCTGACCAGGTTTCCCTGGTTCTCCTGCAGTTCCCTGAAATAACAAGGCACACAGTGCTGTTTTCTTAAAATGTTTCAAATGTACATCATGTCTTGAGAAGCTGAGGAACACATAAAACAAGAAGGTTAAGTAACAATGCTTGTATCTAAACCAACGGGAGGGTGTTACTGTCAGATTGAGCGAGTAACACCATATTCGACATCAGACTACAACAGAGCAGCTCACCTGCACGCCATCACGTCCTTTTTCTCCAGTCTCTCCCTTATCTCCTTTTTCCCCACGAGGCCCCAAAAAACCCTGTGTGACACATTGATATTGTCAGTTTGCACATGGAAAAAATCACCTTTTGATTTTACGCAATTTAGAAGTGAAATCTTACCCGGTCTCCCTTGAGTCCCTGTGCTCCTGGTGCACCAGGCTCTCCCTTCTGCCCAGCAACTCCCGGAAAACCTCTGGCACCAGGGGCCCCGGTCAACACTGACTCAGCTGATGCTCCCTACATATACAGACAAATATATTTGAACTTCATCGCTATGCTGCATATTTATTTAGAATGTGAAATCTCCATGGTTTCAGTAACTACAAGCTGAAGAGCTCACCTTTTGTCCTGGTGGACCAGCCGGCCCTGTCAGCCCTACTCTGCCCTGAAAAACAGATGCAACATTCAATTCATTGTGCAAATGCACACATTAAACATGGATTTCATCACCCTACTATGTGTATGATCACTGAAAATAATGTCAGTGTAGAGTAACAACTCACTGGGTCTCCCTGGTCCCCCTTCTCTCCTCTCTCCCCCTGAAAGATACACCGACATGATGTTAGCAGCGTCATGGCCAATCCATGTGACATTGATTCTGTCATTTACACCCAACTCTCCCTCTTCTGCACCTTGTCTCCTGGTCTTCCGGCCTCCCCTAGTTCCCCAGCTCTCCCAGGAACACCTGGTATTCCAGGCTTGCCTGGATCTCCAGCCTGGCCTGGGGGTCCCTCTGGTCCTCGCTCAACAGTCACTCTTCCTGGAGGCCCAGCTGGGCCTTCGGGTCCCCGGTCCCCTGTATCTCCCTTTGTACCCCTCTCCCCTGGAAAACCACGGACACCCTGGTGTACAAGAGAGAATGGAGAGAAATTAAATATTATTGCTTCAGTTCCTGAATTATGTACTTGTGTAAGTGCAGAACTGAAATGTCCCCATTTGGGCTTGCTGTGATCTCACTTATTTCAGCATAAGTAACCAAGATGCCTTTAGTCATGCTTACATCTGCCCCTGGTGATCCTCTCTGTCCAGGTTCACCCCTTTCTCCTTTTTGACCTTTCTCTGTCTTCGCTTGTGGTGACGCTGCTAAATCCGTCTTATCCACCACCGTCTTCAGATCAGACACCTACATGCAGGACAAAGAAGGCAACTGGTCAACAAGGACTTCATGACATTTAGTTGAAGTTGCTGGTATGTTTTTTCCAGCACAGATTTCACTTCAGCAGATGGACAGCTCCATTGAAAAAGGAGACTAACTTGTCAAAATTCAGGTAAAAAGAAAACCTAAACTTAAATACACCAACTGAAATATATTTAGACAAAAATGTTAAAGTTAGTTAGAATTTTACTTAGATAAAATAGATGATAGTATTTTGTATTGTCCCAAGTGGTTATCTAACTACAAGAATTTGAATTTAACCCCATATTTGCTAATAGTCCCCAAGTGAGGCATATAATAAAAAAAAGTTGATATACTCATTATTGATATAAACATACAAATCCAATCTCAGGCTCGCTGGAAACTCGCTGGAAACTACAAATTTAAATAGTATTAATTAGTTGCATCTCTGAATCTATATTCAACCCTATAATGTGAACAAATCTTCCAACTTCCAATATATAAAACTTAATAAACAAAGTCATTACATAAACAAATGAGAGTGAGATCAGTTAGGTCGTATATGTGACATACTGCCCAGACAGGTTTCCAACTTCAACTCCGATGTGAATTTCTCTATGCTTTAGTATAAACTTTTACCATCATTTTATGATTAAATATGACAGACTGCAAATTTGAAACTTTTCCTCATCATCAAAACCCCAAGAACCTCAGATTTCATGGTATCATTAAACTGTAAATAATAATTAAGTGCAGTTGACAAACCAGAATCCCAAGACTGGCCAGAGCCTTCTCCACATCCTGATGAAAAAAAGACACAACAAACAGTCAACAGGAGACCTCAACATGCAAAGCTGACGGCTCACTCCAGGTTCATGAGCTGACTGTCTTACCGCTGATGTTCCAGGTTTGCCTGGCGCCCCGTCTTCTCCTGGGTCCCCCTGTCATTAACATGATACTGTCAGTGTGTCAACACAAAACACACGGGACATTAATCATATCACATTCTCACTATTTTGGGGACACAGTGGAAGCTTCACTTACTGTTTCACCTTTAAGGCCAGGAGGGCCTCTCTCCCCCTGGACCAGAGCAAAGTCAGAGGGTCAGAGAACAGACTAACGGGCTACAAATCTAGAGCAAACTGAGATCAATAAAGGCAACTATATGATGACTTACTCTCACTCCCACGGCTCCTGGGATGCCAGGCACACCCTGAGGGGCAGAGTGGGGACAATGATTAAACACTGACAGATAAGACTATGGTAGGGCTGCAGTACTGTACAGAGATAAATGTAGATAACACATACATCATTGTTGTTTCATGTGTGTGGTGGTGCTGTTAGGAAAAACATCATGAACCCCCAAGAGCTGGATCAGGAGGAGAATAATTATTGCACAAAGATTTAATCTGCACCTGTTTTTATTGACATGTCTCTCAAACGACCTTTCCCAAAGGACTATGCAAAAAGAAAGGTCATTTGAAAAAATAAATATGCAGAGGAATTGTATGTAGATCATTTTTTTCCTCTCTAGCCCTTGGAGGTATTTAACACCACTGCCTCACAGAAAAAGCAATGATATTCATGCAAGACAGTAACAGTATATTCCAGGGTTTTCAGTGTCTGAGACTTTGGGCCTCCGCTCAGACAAAGATTAGAAATAGATGCCCCCTCCCTCTCCTTAACTTAGCTCATTTCCTGGATGTCTATGGGATCGTGTAGCTGCCATTTGATCCCATTGACATACAACAATTGAGCTAAAACAGCCTAATATTGCTCTTTGGCACAACTTCAAACTGTATGCAAAAAAATAAAAAGGGCTGACTCCAAAGGCCTGTAGTAGTGTTTCTGACTCTATAGAACTAGGAAAAACATGCAAATTCTACCCCTAAGTCCCTCTAATCATACCCCTAAGTCTCCTTTTGATAACTAATAAAAAAATCGGTTTATTCTAAATCCATGAACATCTATTTCAGCATCTGATCATCTCATGAAACTATTTGCCACCCCCCTCAGAAGGGTCGCCCCCAATTTGAAAACCTCTGATTTATGTAGTATCCATAAAAAAGAAATGCAGCTAATTAAGCATTACATTTCTGCAATGTCATGTGTACTCACTGGGGTTCCTGGAGGCCCCTGCGGGCCGGGGATCTGTGCAGCTTCAACTCCCTTGACATACACTACCTGAGACAGAGAAAGAGGGGTGATGTGTGGATTTGTAATGTTGCCAGACGCTGTTGTCCAACTTGTCCAGTTATCATACTCATTCATATTCAAATACTTCTACTCTGTTGTATCTGGCCTTACCTGTCCCGGAGGACCGATGCTGCCAGGTACTCCTGGGGGCCCTGGGGGGCCAAGGGGCCCCATAGGCCCGACAAGGCCACGGTCTCCTTTCAGCCCATCACGACCCTGGGAGACGCACCAGACAACACTCCTCAGACTCACTCTTCACAGCGCTGCTTACCTCTGTGCTATAGTCAGGGTTTAACTATGAAATCAAAGCAGGTGGCCGCTGCCTCCTCTCCACTGATGTTGCAGAGATAATTAATATGAATTTGCACATGAAACCAGCACCCTGACATTTGGAGCCCCTCTGGATCCCTCTCAGAAGTGGCTGCCCCTTAAAGGCTAAGCTTGATCATTAGAGGCTAGTGAATTTATATAGCTGCTTCTCAGAGGGCTATTGATTCAGCAGTGTGTGAGAGTGTGATGGTAATGTCAATGTCAGAGCAAAGTACGGTGAATAAGTGCACACTTGAGGAGGAAATTGATGAGGAGAAAAGAAAGGAGGAAAGCAAATGTGTTGTACACAAGAGTCAAGAAAGGTGGGATCAATAGAGGAAGGGGCAAAGGAAGAAAGATGGGAGGGTTTGAGACAGAGAGAGGATCAGTGCGGACACACAAAAAAGTGCAAAAAGGCACATCATAGAAGACTAATGATTTAGAGGACATTTGATAAAACTGACGTCTCTTCCAGATGCTCCAGATTCTCCTTTGTCACCCTGTAGATAAAAGACAACAGTGTAAGGTTCAGAAAGAAACAAGGAAAAAGTCAACTATAACCTGTTTAGTCAACTAGTTTTTGTTTTACTATCTTCTATGACATATTGCCTGTAAAACTGTAAATGCATTTCTGGCACTGCAACAATATTTACAAGTACTATCCACTAATTTTTAAATGATGCTTGAGCATAATAGGCCACTTTGCATGACAGCGATGATTTGAGGACACCAAAGCCAGAAAAACAATGTCACAGACATAACAAAGCTGTTGAATTAGACAACAAAATTGTTTCTTTTTGATTTGATTTGATTCAACTGAGTATTTGATTATTTGATTAATAATTAATAATTGCCTACTGGGCTGCAATTACACTGGTCTAGTGGGCACTTCCCTTTCTTTATCATCCCTCCCAAGTATCTTCCATTTTTCCTGTTATTGGCTTCTGAGTTTTGTTTTGTTTTTTTTGCCCGCTGTGAGGGTTCGGGTCACGGGGTCTTGTTTTGTCTTCCATAAACTGTGGGCCTGTAAAGCCCTCTGAGACTGTAACAGTGATTAATGGCTCTAATTTAACTTGAACTTCAAAATCTTATTGGCGGTCAACTAAAGATGACTTGTTTCACAAAGAGTCCTAAAACAAACCATGACTAATGCTCTTAACCATCTTGCAAGTGCCAGATAATTTTAATAACTGAATAAAAGATGCAAACCTTTCTGCCATCTTCACCTGGCACACCATCCTCCCCCTGCAAAACAAAACAAAACAGTAATAGACTGAATAATAGCCAACCTCCTGTAGGAGAGCTCGGATAATACAATGCTGCCACTCTAGGTAATTATGTCATTAGTGAGTCACTTCAGGCTGTCATTATGCATCAGACCCTGAAATGAATACCTGCATTGCTTTTGATCAGTAAATGTCACTCACAGGAAAGACTGTTAATCAAATGGACATTACAGTGAAAAGAGAGAGACAAATAGAGACACACACCGAAAGAAAACCCCTGTTAGTCCTGGCAAGACTCACTGAACAGAATCAATATCAGTCTTTCATTCAAATCACTGGTAAAATGTGCGAAGGGAATTGGCTGTATTCATGATACTGAAGAATATTAGCTGAGGATAGAGATAATGTGTCCAAGTGAGGAGTCACCATTTTGCCAGGAGGCCCAGGTTTGCCATCTTCTCCTGCTTTCCCCTAAAACATAACAGCAACACTGATAAGAAACACACAAACAAATCAATATTCTATAAAATAGATTGAGATAGAATGATAAATATGTGTGTGTGTGTGTGTGTGTGTGTGTGTGTGTACTAACAGGTATGCCAGAATTGCCCGGTGGCCCGACGGGGCCTGGGGGACCCTGTTCTCCTCTAAGTCCAGGTAAACCCTGGTGAAAGACACCAAAAAACATCAGAGTGAAGACTTAATTCTCACTTTTTGTTGGACTGAATTACTTCACAGCAGGTAAGATCAATCTGATTTACTGCAAATAGTGATGTTTGTAGAGAACCGTGGTTAAAATAAGACATTTAAAGTAAAACGTCAGCAGCATTCAACTGCAGTAGCGTTTAAAAATGGTGAGCACGTTCTAACAAAATGAAAAATGGAAAGTGCGTCAACAAAGAAATGTGGTCAGATCTCTCTCTAGATCTTGATCCTGACATGAGAAAACAGATCTAAGAAATGCCTCTCTTTTTATTTTTTTCTCCTGAGTGTTCAGCAGCAGCTGCAGAGCTGTTAAGTATCCGCTCTTCAAAATAAGATTCAGACTCTTTACCCAAACTGTCATTTGCACAGTTGAGTGGAATTTTAGAATGACTTCACCGTGAGCATTTCTTATTTGAATTTTTTTTCTTTACACATGAAACTGACTTTCAAAACATTTAAGCTTTCACACAGATTTCCTGCATAAATTACAGCAGATATTATATTCTCTAAGAGTCTAGTCAATGCTGCATCTAGAAAATACAGAAACAGATACAGAAATAGACACAGACTTCTATTTTAAGCCATGGTCACAAAAGATTCAGATCTATGAAGCAAATTTAAGACCATCTGAGGACCTGAACCTATCTTTAATAACAGCAGGTTTATGCAACTAGACCCAGGAGGAAGGAAAACAGAACTGCAACAGCTCCACAGTGCCCTCTGCACAACATGCACAGTAACTGCACAAAGACATAATTTGGTAGATAATTACCTGCTGGGCACCCATAACCCTACATTATGTGATCAGATTACAAAATAATAGTGTTAAACAACTTAGCACAGATATACAATCTGATTAAGTCATGAATTATTGATATAATATTTGGAACATTTCCAGATGACCAGCTGCGCAACAGCACAAACAGGGCCATTCAACTTCAACTGAAATATATTGAGGAGCCTGAATCATAAAACGTGGTTAAGCATTTACTCTAGTTAAGAAGAGCAAATACTAAGTGAAGTAGAATTTAATTAGAAATAAAAACAACTATCTTACACCAAATCTTACACCAAAAACAACAGTGCAATTGTTTTCTTGTTGTGCATGCAGAGGCTTGTTCTCTAATGGTTAACACCCAGCGTTAAAACTATGTTATACTGATGAGTTACACAAAAAATAAATAAATTAATTAAATAAACATGATGTGATGATTAGCTATAGTCAGTCAGATGTATCAAGCAGGGATGTGGAGCTATTTTGATGTAGTAATCACAAATGAGATGTCTTGTTGATCATAATTTCACAAGCTCTCCATAGAAATTACCATTGCTAGGCAGATTTGTCTCTCAGAAATAAATACAGTTCTACACAGTTCAACTATGTTGTCCAATGAACATTTATTTTTGCCTGCTACATGTATAGATTCCTACACCTATCAGTACTTTTTGTGTGCTGCACTATACATACTGCAGCATGAATAAATATTGCTTTTTTGCATTCCAGGACTTTCATTATTGTATATTTTCAGTGAATTATAAAAATTACTCCAAACTGCATTTCAAGTTATTACAGTGACCACATACCACTTTGTTAATATAAAAAGTGATCAGAAAATCTATTATTTTCCACTTTCAAATGATTACTGCTGCTAATATTTGATTCTTCTTATAGATGGGTAATCGTGTCAGATTAGATGTTTTGAATGATCACAACCACATTAAAACAGGGATACTCACATCTCTGCCTGGATCTCCCTGTTTTCCTGGGTCTCCCTGTAGCAAAAACACAAAATATGCATGTAGTTGTAATGGCCATAATCACACATGTTCAACATGCAGCGTGTTTTTGTAGTTTAGAGGAAAGAAGGCAGTACCCTCTGACCCGGTGATCCTGGTGCACCTGGTTTACCATCTAGGCCAGCACGTCCATCTAACCCGGATGCTCCCCTTTCTCCCTGATCAGACAGAGGTATTCCAGTCAGAAGAAGACCTGGGAAACTGGGAGACTACATTACAGCCTGAAATGGGATGAGAACAGTTCAAGCGATTCAGTTCAACTGTTTGCACTGACGTTGTCTGCCAGCCCCACTGCACTTCATCCCACTGGGAATCTGCAGGATGGGAAACAGAATCCGGTGGAATGAAGGACAGTGGAACCTGCCAGTCACCAGAAAAGGGAAAAGCTGCAGATTCTTTTAGATTTTTTTTATATTGGTATATTGGTAGAACTACATGGTAACTAGGTGGGAATTTGGGGACCAGTCACAATGATCGAATTCAAACCTTCTCTCCTGGTGCTCCTCTTTCTCCTGTGTCACCCTGTGAAAGCGATGTAAGTGAGATGTAATTAAAATAGGGATTGAGATAATAGAGAATCAAGATAGAATTGTTCGTTAAAGATCCGCAGCAAACTTACTCTTGCCCCTGGAAGTCCCCGTTGCCCCTCTGCACCCTTTACAGACAGCAGGGAAAGAACAAGAAATCAGAAGACATCACCAGTTACACATATGGAGACAAGGCTGAGTGTACATACAGGGGTGTATAGGCAGTGACCTGTGAGATGCTCAGGGATCAAATCATAAATTTTAACTCACCCGTAGTCCTGCAGCACCAGGAGACCCAGCCTCACCCTTCTGACCCTTGCTGCCATGCTCTCCGGGGTCACCGGCATCACCCTGGGAATCAAAGTGATGTCAGACTTCATGTGACATATTCAGCACTGGTCTCTGAATGAACATGTATACCCATTCCAACTTAAAGCCCACATAGACATTTGAGGGAACAGCACGTACCTTCTCCCCTCTGTCTCCTTTTAGCTGGGGCTGGATGTCAGCCTGAGGAGAGGAGAGCAGTGGATTAGTCAGTTTGCAGTTTCTGCTTCCTCTGTGTTGTATGAATAGTTCCAGTTCCAGTTATGAGAAAAACATGATCCAAGGCACTTCAACATAGGTTAAATACCTTTAATTCTATTTGGCTATTCATTATAATAAGTTAAAAACTCTGCCAAACACATTTTGGATGCCCTGGATTACTTTTTACTCATGACTACAAGGCCTTTTTTACCCTACAGCACCTTACAGAGAGTTTACAGTCTTCTGTTTTTAATGATTCTAGGAGGTCAATTGAATGGCAGCCACATGCTGGAATCTATGTGCTGCTAAATGCAGATTGCTTTGAACAAAAGAGGTTATTAAAAGGCTTATTGTTAAGGCAAATAATTATTAAACAAATTATGCCGCTCACTTACAAACTTCCCTGGTGGTCCTGGTGGACCTTGAGCTCCCTTGAAAAAAAGAGTAAAGCAAAATGAGAATCCATAAACAATAGATAAAAAGTTTCATAAGCACGTTATGAATAGAAAATAGTCAACAAACCTGCTCTCCTTTCTCTCCTCTTGGTCCGATGGGTCCAGGGCTGCCCTATGATCGACCACAGATCAATAAAAATGCAGAGCAGCCGACCTTCCTCACAGTTTCAACTCCCGATGCCACAGTTAAACCACTACACGAGCATATTGAAAAGCTGTCTGTATGGTGATAAATAAAGGTGCGTCTCACATTTCGGCCATGCTCTCCTGGATCTCCCACATCACCTTTCTCCCCTGGTCGCCCTGGCTGACCCGCCAGTCCCTGTAGGAAGTCAATACAAGTGTCCCCTTACTAACTATAGTACTTACTAAATGTCCCCTTTCCACTGATGTGAAAACACAGCGCCTTGATAGAACTTGAAGAGATGAAGTAACTCAAATCAGAAGATTTAAAGCCCTTAACAATCTCAATCATTTTAAAATTTGGGTGTAAAGATGTATCACCAACACTTGTCCTACCCTCAAGCCTCTTTCTCCCGTCTTTCCTGGAAGACCAGACTCCCCCTGGTGGGGCAACAAGATTAAAACGGAAAGCAAAAATGAGACACAAAGACAATGGCAGTTAGACCTATCCAGTAATGTTAATAAATGTGTGTCTTCTCTGATGAAAGTGTGATGTGAGTGACATCGACATCTTGTAATGGAGCGAAATGATAAGAGATGAAGACTGTAATTGGTAGACAGGTATTGAGAGAGTTAAAGATAAAGAGACAAATCCTTACGGGAGTTCCTTCATCACCCTTGTCTCCTTTTTCTCCCTGTGGAAAAAAAAAAAAGTTAAATCAAATCATTCCTTCGCTTCAAAGGGAGGAAAGCTTGTTGACATTTAAGTTTCTAACAGTAAATCGACCGCATCAGCTGAGTAGAGGGTCAGTAGTAAAACACACACGCAAACAAGAAATTGTGAGGAAACCTGCAGTAGAAGCAGCGGTCAATACAGAAATTGTATTAGTTTTTACCTCTAAAGTGGCATCACTGGAGTGAAATGCATGATGGGAGTAGTAGAAGAAGGTTTAGGCTGGTTAGAGCTTTAAACACACTGACTGTAACATGCATGCTGTAACAGAAATGGGCGCACTGTTAGTTTACTAACAGATAAAGTCTAAAGATTAAAAGTTTTAGCACTTGAAGCTCTGTACTGTGAGGTGAATGTAGTGAATACCAACAAGCTCTTGATCAAGATCATGAAACAAGGTGCAGAGAGAAAAAAACACAGCTGCAGCAGGTCTGATATTTACAGGATCTGCCTGTTATTTGATGTGGGTCAAGTCTGTTATTTCATTGTTTAGATGAGTGTACTTTGTATAGTCACGAGATGAAAGTAGCCACATCCTGTACACAACACCAACCTGTTTCCCAGGCAGACCGTTCTTTCCGGCGAGCCCTGGCCGCCCATTCTCCCCCCTCTCTCCTGGTTCACCAGGGTCGCCCTGAAGCACACCAACAATTTTATACAACCGGTCTTGGCACTACTGCCTGAAATAGGTTGACTACTTAAGCAATAACCAAAGGCATGGTCAGTGTGTGTGATAAAATGTAAATGAACTGAAAGGCTAAATAAGCCACAGCAGGCCTTTCACCTTGGCACCGGGCCTTCCACTGATGCCAGCAATTCCCTGGAGGAAGAAGCACATGTTTATGTATTTTCTCAGTGCCAGTTTGGGTGGTTTTAGGGCATGACCTACACTGACAGCTGGCACAAAGGAATGCTTCATGAATAACAGATGCTATTATCAAGAATATATCAAAGCAGTTGTAAACATTATGAGGATGCAATTTGTTGTTGTGATAAAGAGCGGGGTGTTCATGATGACCTAAGTCATGACTTACTCGATCCCCCTGCTCTCCTTTGGGTCCAGGCTGGCCTGGGGCTCCTGCACCCGGTGACCCCTTACAGAACAAGACAGTACGACAGATAGAAAGGAAAAGAAAAAAAATGATGTAAAAATGTAAGCCATATGCCAGACACATGCCAGACTGTTTAAATACATGCATTAATGAAATCACGCAATATCATTTTTCAAGAGGACAAACTCACTCTTTCCCCTTTCTGTGCTGGCTCTCCCTTTTCTCCCCTCGGTCCCTCGGGGCCAGGCAGGCCTCGCTCTCCCTGTGCGAGACAAGAAGAAGAGAAGAAAGCCATCAAAATGAAGGATGATGGTGTCAGCGTACAGTGAATGGTGAACTCTATTTAACATGATAGGTTGTATGAAAAGTGAAACGGACAACCTACCTGTTCCCCTTTCTTCCCCGGAAGACCTGGACCCTGCTTTGTTGAATAATACAGAACCATCATCACTTTGGCATGGACATAAAGTACAAATCCAAGATGAGAGAACAGATTAATGACTGTATCACATGAAATGTTTTTATCCAATAACTCACGCTTCTACCAGGCTCTCCTCGTGCACCCTCGTTTCCCTGGAAACAGACAGCTTCAGTTGTCCATTTATCATTGTTTGGGAATTTGTCACAACGCATTATGAAACATTCTGCGATGGAAACACGTTCATATTGACCTGCTGCTTGTCAGATGATTACACTCTGATTGAATCAATCTCACCTTTTCTCCTGGTGGTCCACTAGGCCCTGGTAAACCCTGGTGGCAAATGGAAAGAGTAATCTGTGAGGTGATCTATGCATTGACAATGACCAAACCATACAGCTAATACTGAAATAATAACAAACAAAATGAGAGACTGATATGATTAGCCAATACTATATGGAGGTCTGCCACTCACCCTCAACCCTAGTGTGCCTGGTGTGCCTGGCCTCCCTGGATCCCCCTGAGAGACACAGCATTACTCAGAAAACAAAATCATTTAGAAAAAGGGAATATATAAACTGTTGAGCCCATGTAAAATATCTCACTTTTTCTCCAGTTTCACCAACCGGCCCCCTCTCTCCCTGTAAAGAGACACAGGTTCAGATCCATTGTGTTGTGAGGGTGATTTGCGCATTATTTTGCACACCAATTGCATGTTGCAGTGCACATTTTTTGTTTTATTCACTAAGAAATTTCTGAAATGTAATGGAGAAGCAAACAAGCCCTGAAAAAGAGCAGTGCATACGCAAATAGCCCCCTTCATCACCAATTGCATGCGCAAAGGATAACCTACCAAAGCTAGCACACTTGTGCCCTAAAGCAGCTTTTATAACTGGGGAATTCTCTGGTCTGATTTGAGATTCTGTGACAGAAAACCTTCGTCGTTGCTTTCCTGACCTGCGGGCAATGATGCCCACATTTTGCAGAAAATGGCTTGAGGCCATTCTGAATGGCCAAACACATCTGGTCTTTAGGTGACCTTTCAAAGGATCTTAGTGTTAATGGGTGCTATCTCAATATGCATGGTGTCACCTATAAATGACTATTATGACGTACATATGACGTAAAAACATACCATAGTGGGTGGAAACAGGATTCATTTTTCAACCAGCTGACTGGGGATGCTTTCCTCTCATTGCACACATTTAGTAAATAATGTGGCACTTGGTTATGCTGATGATTAGAGCTGATAAATCAGCTTGGCCAATATTGTCGGGTGATATCGGCTCATCACAGATATACAGGTATTGGCGTATATGTTGGCCGATATGCAAAAAGTGCGAGTACATATTGCAGTAAAAAGCACTTGAGATATTTTAAAAACAGTTTGTCCAGCAGACTCAGTTGTTGACAATACTTTCTATATATAGCACATGAGTTGGCAGAGTAGCGCATCACAGTTGAGCAGATGGTAGTGTGTATTATGGTTAAGAAGTTGAGAAGTTTATTGTTCAACAGTAAAATATCAACTCTCTGGTACATCTTTATTACAACTATGTGCTAACCAAATTTGTCATTTGCTTGTTATAAATGCTCATTTTATGTGTATAAAAATATCAGTAAATATGTTGTTATCAGAAGTTTTTTACTCCCAAATATTGATATTGGTATCAGCCCCAATAGTCAGGTATCAGTCATGCTCCAAAGCCTTTTAGACAATTTTAAATCTACACAACACACACACACACACACACACACACACACACACACACACCTGACTCAGAGTCTGATTCACGCCGCTACTAATGTGACTCACCCTGTCTCCCTGTGATCCGGCCTCGCCCGGCTGTCCTCGGTCGCCCTATCAGGATGCAGACGGTGAGAGAGGTCAACCTGCTGTTCACACCTTGCCAAGGATGTAATTTAGTTCTGCCTTACCTTGCTGCCAATTTCCCCCGGAGGCCCACGTGGACCCTGAAAAACAAAAGCAGGTGAGACTCTGAATTAATTGCAGTTGTATATTGCAAAAACCTAATTCATATTCATGGCGTCTTAATCCATCTTCATACATGGAGTGTGTGTCTGACCCACCCTGTCCCCAGGCTCTCCAGGCCTGCCAGGAAGTCCCGGCGACGCTTCGCCTCTCTCGCCCTGAAAAGCAACAACAAGCAATTTCTCTCAGATATACAGCACTCATGCACGACATCTAAGCAAACAAACACACACGCACACATACCTGTCCACTAGACGTGTGTGTGTGTGTGTAAGAGCACTGATCATCCCTCCCACACCAAATCTGCACCTACCTTGTCTCCCTTAGTGCCTGGTAGTCCTGTGAGCCCTCTGAGACCCTGAGGCCCTGAAGTTCCTGGAGTGCCCTGATAATAAAAATACATTTGTAAAACACACACACATGCACACACACAAACACACAGTGCATGGGCAAAACACTCGTGTCAGCACATTGCCAGTGATTGACAGGGCTTACTGGGGAGCCCTTGTCGCCCTTCACGGCCACCCCACTGCCGACTCCTGGAGGTCCCTGTCAGCACAGAGAGATAAGAGCTGAGAATTATTATGCTTGCCTATTCCTGAGGACATTTCTGCAGAGAGAGGACAAGCTGGTGATGATGTGACTCACCCTTTCTCCTGGGCTGCCCTTGTCTCCCTGCAGAAAGAGAGGAGAGAGGGGGAGAGAGAGCAAGAGGGGGAGAGAGAGAGAGAGAAAGAGAGAGAGAGAGAGAGAGAGAGAGAGAGAGACAGAGAGAGAG
>OMKZ01001453.1:12802-34617 GCA_900302535.1 Neoniphon sammara | reverse complement strand
CACTGTTTTATTGATAATAAAGTTGAATTGAATTGAATTGAATGTTTTATTTTGTTTTATTCTACTTAATGTTGTTTTTTTGCGCAAAGCACTTTGAGTTGCATTGTATGAATGATGCTATACAAATAATGTTTATGATTCTTAAATGAATAGAAAGCATATGAATGAGTTACCAGTGCGTTGGTCCACAGAGGCTTCTGCACCCAGCCCAGTGTCAAAGGTGGGCTGCAGCGTAAAGCGATAGCGATGACCCAGACGCAGCCCGGCCACCTGGTAGGAGCTGGACGAAGCGGGGAGCGTGACGGACAATCCCTGTCCAGTATCTGAGCAACACAGACAAGTCAAATAACATAACATGAAGCAAGGTTTACATGTTGAGAGTGTGAAAGTGCACAGTAGTATTCTCACCTCCCTCCTCTCGCCAGCGCAGGATATATCCTCTGGCACCAGAGAGCGGTAACCAGTCCAGCAGCGCAGAATCCTGGGTAATCCGTGCCACTCGCAAACTTGTGGTAGGCAGTGGGGGAGTTGGAGGATAGACCCCAGCTGTATACATGAATACAGATAATCAGCAAACACACAGATGTGGGCACACCCACACATACAAATTACAGTACCACAAGCCACTTTTCATTGACTTTCAGACTTTGGCATATTTTAAGACATTATATTTATCATAATCACATAGGCCTTATATTATTCCATTTTTTTCATCATCTTGTCAAGTCAAAAAATCATTGTGAAATCACTGAAACTCAAAACTGCTACTGTATCAGCACAATATCCATCACAAGGTTTTCCTCAAGATGTGTTGATTCTAGGACAAAGAGATCCATGGAATGAGAGAGAGGCATGGTAAAGACCTTGGGTGCTGTATTTTGATTTTAAAAAATCAATCCCATTAAATCATTTTCGAAAACACTGTAAAGCCTTATTTTATTTTTCTGAAATCCACAGATTTTCAAGGATTTTCAAGTACAATCAGAATCCTGGAAAGGTCTCTTGAAGTAGGAGACAGGGCTTACGTGTGGTGATTCTGACAGAGACAGGGGATCCCTCTCTGTTCTGAACTAGAGCCATGACCTGCACTTCATACTGAGCTCCGGGGTCCAGCCGGTCTAAGTCCACTGCTGTCACGTCTCCCCCCACCACCTGACTCTTCTCCTCGCCACCTGCAGCGGCACACAGGCACAGCAGTGAGCCTAATGACACCAACTGGATGTCACAAAGCATCCTTCACAGTCTCAAAACAAACTAAATTGTGGACAGGTATTATATTTTTCATTACAGTCAAACTCTGTGATGGTGTGCAAAGGTTTCTTGATTACTAGTACTACAATTTCATGGAAAAGGGAGAAAAAAGTTTCATGAGAGCACAGTGCTGTGAAATCTGTGAAACTATGCAAGATGTTTCCATCACAAAACAAAATAAATAGTTACAAAATGTTTTCGCTGAATCTTTGACCTTCACTGCAGACCTACCATCCGTTCTCCTCCAAGATACACGATAGGCCGTTGCTCCCTGCACACCCACCCAGGTCACTCGGACAACTTCTCCACGGGACTCCTGAACTTGCAGAGAGGTCACAGTCCCGACCACAGACTGATCTGTCTCTGCAGAGACACAAAACAAGCCAAACAACCTGTTTAAAGGACTATATACATAATTATTTTATTCATTTAGTCCCAGTGCTTTCATTTTGCATGGAAGTATCAAGATACTGGCAGTAATGGCTCTCTAAAAAGACACTATGGACTGTAATGATGTGTATTTGACTGATTCACTACCTGTTTTGACATTGAGGGTGGCAGGACTTCCCTCTCGAGAGCCAATCAGTGAGGACACTGACACCCTGTAGCCAGAGTCTGCCTGTAGTCCGTCTATGGTGAAGGAAGTAACGTTGGCAGCCACATTTCGGAAAGCTTCCGCTCCTGCACCAAGGGAAAACATGGCAGAGATGAAGGCTAAACTACCACCCAAGATGATCACACAATGTAGACCTCTCATCACAGGTGAAAGTAACAATTTCTAAGGCTGGTTATACAAGTTGCAACTTGAGTGCAACCTCGGTTCTCTGCAATGTGGAGTTCCATAGGAGAACCATCCAATGAAAATCAGGAATTGGGTTTGCATCATCATTTAGATTGTTCAAAATTTGAGTTTGTTGGCAGAGCATCAGTGAATGTTTTATTTGCATCTTGCGACTAACTGCACAAAAGTTGCCTTGTGTAAAGCCTTTCCAACTACTAGTACACATGAAGAGGTGGGGCTAAGTGCTCCCTGCTATATCACCTCGGAACCAAATATTAACCAAATATACATCTATTTATGTTTTTGTTGTCCTTGTGGAATGCAAGGACATGCAACAATCCTATCATCAAGTTCCCTATGATAATTTCAACATTTAGATGTCTCTGCTGTCTGCACAGTACTGACAACATTAATCCTTGCTAATCCTTGCCTACCATCATCACGGCGCCAAACAATCCGATAGCCAGTTGCCCTGGAGACAGGTGACCATGCAATGCGTATCCTCTGAGATGTGACATCAACGATGCGAAGGCCAGACACTGACACTGCATGGGGATTAGTCTTAGACGAGAGTGTGACCGCCTCCCCAGTGCGCTGGTCAACCATAGCTGCAACTCCAAATACCAGCGCCTCATCTGGCTGCAGGCCTTCTATGGTGAAGGTCGAGGCTTCAGGTGCCAGGATACGGGACTGCTCTGCACCTATCACAGAGCACAGCGGTGATACAAAATTATTTGCAAAAAAAAAAAATACCCACAAATGTCACCACATGACAAATCATTCATTCAAATTCAAGAGGGAGAAAAAAACAGAAAGGTTCAAACATGTCTTCAATACTGTTAATACAGTATGTTGTCAGAATCCTGCTTTCTGCTCTTTCTTTGAAATGCCATAAAGCACAACTGAATACAACATACAATAAGAACAGTTCACAAAATCATTACAGTCCATAATACTTACTGTTGCCTTGCCTCCAAGTAACCCTGTACCCTGTTGCCCCAGCAACACCTGTCCAGGCAATTCGAATTCTCCGACTGTTTACATTTGTCACTCTGAGGTTAGTCACTCTGCCAGGACCGAGCTCTGCAATAAAGAACATGAAAAACTTCACGTGAGAAAGTTCAGGGTGTAAATCTTCTGCAAGGTAAGCTTAAGCAGTCACAGGAAAAGAGAATAGGAGAGACATGCTGTATAAGATTTTATTTATTTTTTATTTTTTTTTGTAGCAGGCTTGGATATTTCATAAATATCTATAGATGCTGTATGTAGATATGCTACAAAGACAATCAGCTATGAACTTAGACACAAATAAGAGGCAAAAACTCTCAGACTGCATGTTGGGCAATGGTGTATTCATGTAAGGTTCTAGAGTAACTTAATAGTAATGGATATATCTGTGAAGAAAATTAGAAAAAGATTGACTGGTGGCAATATTGGCTCATAAATGAAAAAATATGAGACTTCAGTCCCTTGTCTACAATTACCACAACAATCTGTAACATTGTAAATGTACATGAGGGGTTAACATCAAAGCCAGTGTGAACTAAATCAAGAGGATGATCCCCATGCATCTCAAAGCTAATGTGCATTATTGTATGTTTTCAGGGACTGGCAGTAAAAATTCAAATTAAAGTGATTTTTACTACAAAAAGAGATGGAGTGATGGAGTGAGCATGATTACTTAAAGAGAGGTTTAATGCAAAACAGTACAGGATGAATTTTATTACTAAATGACTGTTTTTTTTCATTTGCTGTCCATAATTGGATACAGACCGACATAAGGAGTTATGTTAATTGCTTATGTCTGTCTCCCCACCATACTATCTAGCTTTTCCAACTTGCTTTAGTTCCTTGGTTGTGTAATACAACACCTTCCCACTGTCCAAAAGGACGTGTTTTATTCTGTCTGCATGAGCTTGCCTGGGAACATCCCTGGCAGCCACTCACCTCAGAGGTGCTGGCCAGAGCGCTGCAGGTATTTATCAAGCAGACAAGCAAACACAACACCTGCTGCCCTTCATCCAGTCAAGCAGGAAGGAAACAGCAGCATATAATGCAACTGTTCATTTTACCTGGTTTGATATAGACAGTAACTGGGTCTCCGGCATTTTCTCCCACAAGTGCTGTCACACTGACACCATAAGACACTCCCACTGTCAGGTCTCTGAGGTCCATGGTTGTCTGGTTTCCAGGGATACTACGGCTTTCTTCTGTTTCCGCTGAGATAAGATGAAACACACATGGACACAATATTCACAAATATCCTCCTTTGATGCACAGATAAATTTATTCTTAATGGAGCAACACCAATTCAACATGACTTTTTAAATAATAACACAAGTCAATAGCAAGTTTCAACAAAATCAGCAGGTGTACCCTCGGTGTTAAGGATGAGGATGCGGTACTGTGTGGCCCCAGCCACACCCGTCCAGCCAAGTCTCACGGTGCTGCCCAGAGACTCCACCACCCGCAGGTTGGACACCCTCCCCACTGGCTGCTCCTCTGCAACATCACAGGTATAGAAGAACAAAAGTTGTAAAAGCACATAAAACAACCTTCAAATATAAATATCCACATGAAAATATATTCAGATCTGCATGTAATCTGACCCCTCAGGCCGTGTCACTGACCTCTGGATGTGGTGGAGACAGGCGTGGCCTCCTCACGACCTTCATACAGGGTGTACAGGGTGATGACATATTCTGTGTTGGGCTGGAGGCCGGCCAGGTCATAGCTGGTTGTTTCTCTAGGGAAGGACTGGCTCTGCACACGGCCTCCTGCAGCAAAGCAACACAGACTGATGGGTTCACATACACTGACTTTAACATCTGCGGTGGTGTTGTGAGTGTATGGGTGGTGAATGTACAGGTCACATATGTAACCTAAATCTAGGGTTGGGCAATAAATCCATATTAGACTATATTTCAAATTAATCATATTGTATAATAATAGTTTAGTGTTATGTTAAAATAAACAATATTGTGGTCCAAATTACTGAGAAAAAGGCAAATGCTCATTCAAATCTCTCACCAAATTAAATCTTACACAAATTAGGTGATATTATTAGAAAATTTGTTATAGCATACTTTAGATTAAATTTTCAATGAAATGAAATTAGTTTATTCAAGATTTGATTTTGCATATCTCAACAAATATTGTTACATATCAGTGATGAAATAATTTCTTGTCATTACCTCATTCAGCCCTAAAGTATTTTTGTGTTTGCACGTCTGTGTGTCTGTGTGCTCCTGCTGTGATGGCAAGTTTGAGTATGAGTGTGTAAGTGTCTAATGCAAGTATGCACATCTGACCTTCTCCCTGCTTCCACTCCAGGCGATACCCTCTGGAGGACTGAATGAGGATCCAGGTGAGGCGGATAGAAGACGGGCCAGTAGTGGCTGCCCTGAGGACCTGCTGCTCCTGACGCTCTGAGGAAAACACAAGTAATATAATATGCAGTAAAGCTCCATTCCCAGAGGACAGCCAATGAAAATGTCACATATAGAAAAGCAGGTCTGAGACCCATTTTACTGCCTGTTAACAGCCAATCATGTGAGAAAAATGGCAGCATGTAGTCTTTCATGGAAAAACAAAGAATAACAAATCTATAGAATTTATGAGATTCAAATTATTTGTGAAATCCTGCTATAATTCACAGTAATTTTAACATGAATTTTAAATGAATGCAACTAACATGGCTTTGCATTAAATGCTGAATACAGAAATGCTGGATTCTTGATAGCTCTTTACATACAGCACAAAAAAATGCAGCATTAAGTTAATGACATAACGTGATGGTTCATAGAAGCTACAAAAATGCTGTTCTGTTGCTTTAGAGCAAATGTGCCATACTCCAGACCTGCAGTGGAGTTTGATCCACTCTGTGTATGAATCTAAGCTCAATTTATCCTGCTCCCACTAGTTGTACCTGCAGTAAGTAGGTAAAGCAATTTCCAGTTGACAGATGAAGCGCTCTGTTGCACACTAAAAGGATTCAGGCCTCACACCCTCCAGTTCAATTTCCAAACTCATCATAGCTGCAGGGGTGCTGCAAGAAATTCCAGCCTGTTTGACAAAATGTCACACTGGGCCCCCATCCTGCTAGATGAACAGTATTACGTCTTCTGCTGAAGGCAGTCAATTAGAAGACTGGAGATACAGCCCACATGTCTCATTTACCATGAGGAAAAGTGCAGTCCAGGTTCTATGAGATATATAAGGAAACTTTGCAGCCAACATGCTTGAAGATGAAGGTTATATGTAACTTCAGTATGCTGTATGACATAACAGAGCATCTCAGTGGCCTCAATTTGAAACTAAAGTGATCATAGTGATCACGATTATGCAAACCACAACGAAAACCTTCCAAACAAAACTGCATTTGTGCAAAAGGAAACATTTTTTCAAGTTTAAATGGACCTTTTTATCCCCCAAAGGGCAACTAGTTGTGCAACAGTGGCTCAGAAGTCAAGCAGTTGCTGTTGGCTCAACAGTTCAGCAGATATATTAAAAACAGAGAATCCTTACTTGTCCCTTCAGGGACAAATAAAAATCAACTTGAAATTTACTCATTTTCTATATTTAGTCAATGGCTGTACGCAAATTGAACACACTCATGACAGAATTTTGCTTAAGATTTTCTGTTCTTGAGGATGCAAGAATCAGTTTTGAAATGTTTACAAAGCCACAATGTTGAGCACGTTCCAGTATGCTGGCACAGAAAACTGAATGGATTACAGTGAGACAGTTTGCCTCTTTCATTCCAGACACAATGCCACAGCTCTGCCCTCGGGCGGATCATGGTTAGAAGCACTATATATGTGAATAAATGCTTTCTCTGAGGAACATCAACAAATCATCCCACAGGTCCCGCCTGACAGACAAGCAACCACTCTCTCCCCAACTTGTGGCCACAGCTCGGGCTTTACTCCAGAGCTGATGAACTTCCATCAGAGAAAAGGGGGTCAGATGTCAAGTGGGAGCAAACAGGTCAAAGAACAATCTCTAAAGGCCTCTGGCTGAATATCAAGCATGCACTGATGTGTAATGTTCAGCCAGTAAGGCAGGCTATATGTTACACAGCGTTTAGGAAAATATGGTTGAGAAATTACCTATTTTGCTTCATAATACAATGTCATACAAAAGCTAATGGGTATCATATTTGGGACTGTGAAGCGAAAACATAAAAATAACCAAATTCTGTTCTTTTTTTGACTAAAATGCCATGCTGGCTGCTAATCTGTCACATTGTTTAGGTCTTGATGTTGAGCAGACTGTATCTTAAAAGGCCATATGAGACATTTAAAACCAGAGATCATTAGTGTATTTTGTTCACTTAAAAGAAAAAATGTCTGACTCTCAACTATGTGGTCCTCACTGCGGTCATGTTGACAACCAGCTGCTTTTTCAGTGTGAAAACAGCGAACAACCTTTTACCATATGAGAAAGAGTTTTATCAGACATCTCATGCAGCACGAGCGAGACATAAAAAGAGCTGTAACTCCGCTGGTTTACACCGAAATAAACAAAAGGGAAACAAGCATAGCTAAAGTTTACGTTAGTGTGGTCTCTGTACAGTAGTGTACACATCCCATGTCTTTGGTAACAGAACCAGGGCCTATCGAGCTTTTCTGTCCTCCGTGTCAGCCAGCTCTGTATTCGGTACAGTCTCCCTGCAATGACTCAGACTTAATTCAAATAGCGCAGCTCCGACTGAAGTAAAGCCATAGAGGCATTAGTCACGAGAGGCAGATGGTGTGTGTGTATAATGAGTGTGTAGGTGTGCTAGAAATGTTCCTTAAACAGAGCTAAACAGTAACATCTGCAGGTTTTCGGAGTAGAGACGGAAAACAACAACAGGGAAGATGGCTGGCCACCCTCTCTATCTCTGCTTTCCATTCCTCCGTCTGTGCTCCTGCCATTTGGCTGGACACAACAGAAGGCCTGCAGCTTTTCAAAAAAGCATTCTTTCACGTTCTATATTTAGCACAACTGGTTAAAAAAATGAAAAGGAAAAAATAGCATTTTGTTTAGTCACATTTCCGTAATTTTGAGGAAGTGAATGAGTGTGAGAGAGTGTAACAGACAATGAGAGATAAACAGAAAAGACTGAGCTTTCATGAGGTTGTGTACTACTGGAATTACACCCACCTATCTTGAACCTGGCTGTTGCTACAGGGCCCTCGGTGTTGCCCTCATACAGGGGGATGATGGTGACAATGTACTCGGTGTCGGGCTGCAGGTTGGACAGTACGTGAGAATCACTGTCACCAGCGACCTCCACAGTGTCAACGTTTCGGCCTGTGAGGGGGGGAAAAAAGACAAAAACAGGAGAGACGAATGTGTTAAGAGGTTAAAGGAGTTTTTGCACAGCAGTATATCCATGCAAATAAGTAGAAAATGATGACAGAGGAAGTGAAAGATCTTGATGCATGTTGATGTTTGGCTGTTGGTTCCTGACCTGTAAACGGTCCCCAGACCAGGCGATAGGCCCTGGCCCCGCCGACGCCTCTCCATCGCACCCGAATATTTCCCTCTGACTCTGTCTCCACTGACAACTGCTGCACTGCCTCAAGGCGCACTGACATACACATGTACAAACATGTATAGACACACACACGCACACACACACACACACAAACAGTTTCAAGAAATTGTGAATAATATTTGATAATGAAAATTTCCAACCACAAAAGAGACAGTATGACTAACAGTGGGTTATACCACAGGCATCTGGCATACTATAACTCCATCTTGTTATTATTATTTAGGTATTACAGGTTGTACAATAGTATTGTATTCATAGTGTCTATTGATTATGACCATCATCACTACCATGCAACAGTAGGCTAACACCAGTGGAGAAGGCTGGACTCACGTGTGCGGGCAGTGAGGACGGAGGGGGAGGCCGAGTTTCGGGGGAACAGGGGGTACAGGTTGATGACGTACTCTGTGTCAGGCTGAAGAGCCTCCAAGGTGACGGACGTGGAGTCAGCAGGCAAAGACTGCTCCAACAGCTGAGTCGCTGGCTGACCTGCTCTTCCAGCGAACCAATCACAGAACAAGGTTTACAGGACCGATTAGAGCACAAAGTGGCAATAAGACACGATATGTCAACAGACAAAAAAGGAGTAGAAGTGTGGATCTTTGGCTTGACAGAGATTCAGTTAAATTTACAGTTGGCTATTCAATGAATGCTTTAATGATTCAATTCTATTCAAATTTGTATTACTTAAAGGTGCACTAGGCAAAATTTAGAGTTAATTGAGGTAAAGGCCATTTAGACTCAAGTGAAAAAAAAACATGGAATGAGCATCTAATAAATGGGTCAGGCTGGTTTTCAAAATATTTCATACTGATGATCATAATTCCTTCTGTTTATTTCTTCTGGCAGATTGATGCAGATGAATTAGTATGATTTATAATCAGTGCATCAGTGTAATGAATCAATGGTCACACCTCTAACAAGGAGAAACCTGTCTGCTAAGGTGAGTGCAGCGCTGCGAGGCCACTGAGCCTGATGAGCTTTCTGAAGGAGGCAATGCGCAGTGTGTGCGTGTGTGCGTGCGTGTGTGTGTGTGTGTGTGCGTGTGAGCATGCATGCTTAAAGTGTCTGCCTGTATCTGTCTGTGAGCTTGTTTGTTTGATTTATCAGTGTCAAAGGAGCGCCCTTGCTAGAAGCGGCAGACACAGAAACAGGTCTGAACATCACTGCACTTACTACAGAATACACACCTGACCAGATTTAAACAAACACAAGCACATGCACCAGCTTAACCAGTCAGAGGAGGTGCCCCATGTGAGTCTGGTACTCCTGCCACATCCTCGTATGAGTATCTGATGAGCTGCTAGTGCTACTCTCAACCTCACAGTTGGAGAGACTGTTTATATCAATCCTCAGGGGCCACTTTTCTTTCATGAATCACGGCAGAAGCATCCAGACATCTTTATACCATTATGATGTATGCCACACCCTGTCTCTAGAAAGGTAGAACAAAATTACTAACCCTCCTTGATATAAGTAAAGGTTTTCTCTGCCTATTTAACCTGAAGACTGGTGATGAGAAAATGCATTTGATATTTTACGTAATAAACGGGCAATAAATCTGCTCACTGACAGACAGCGCCTGAGGGGAGTATGAGGTGCAATGGAGGCTCGTTTTCCCCAAGAGCACTGTAAATTCTAGACATGTTTCTAACTTGCAACCAACAGGTTAACTGTTATCTAATGTAACTCCCTTTCTTCCACTATTTTTCATTATTTTTTTTCCATAAATGTGGGCGAAGAAAGGGGCTTCCAACCAGGCCAAGAAACACAGAAAATGTACAACCAGGAAGCTCTTTGAATGCAAAAATAGTGATATATGTTCAAGGTAGATATAGTGCACCACATGCAGCAGGCGATGTGTTTTCAACTAGCAAGCTTCCTGGCGGTATAGTTTCTATCAATCTTCTTTTCGTCATGCTTCAATCTGTCGAGAGTGCTTTTATGGCAAGATACATATTTCTGACATAAAAGGTAACATAAGTGATTAGCGTGAATTTCTGAGTTTTCTGAGTTCTGCGGAAGAGATGTTGCCTGCTAAAACCGTTCTGTGCAAATGTTATGAAAATTGTACAAATCAGATCAGTGATGGCTGGAGGGAGAGGGAAAGAGAGGAAGGAGGGAAAACGTGCAGAGGAGCAGGGATAGATGGAAAGAAAGGGGGTGTGACTGCCTGACCTCGTGGTCCATAGGTGAGTCTGTAGCCCTGGACAGGAGTTGAAGGCCGATCCCAGGCCACAGAGAGGGAGAAGAAGCCTGCCTGCACCAGGCGCAGACTGGACACCCCCGGCAAGGATCCTGTGCGAGAAACAGGTGAGACGGAGGGTGAAGATGGAAAGAGAAGGACAAAAGCACATGGTGACGATGGGAGGATTGAAGTAGATGGATGAGGGGCAATAGAGACCTTACAAGTTTCTATCTTACAATTGATCTACATTAATGGTTTTATCTCACAGTTTTGTGGGATAGATGACAGCACTCCTTGGTTAACCAAACTGAAAACGGGCGGTTAAAGTTAAATTTCATGTTTTTTTAAAGCCCTTATCACTATTACCATCTCAAAGGCTTTACAGGCCACAGTTTATACAAAACTAAAACAACACTCCACCGCCACCTAAAGCCTCTTACCCTGTTTCAAATTCCATCTGTGTTCTTACATGTGTGGTGAATCAAGATGATTTTTTTCAAAATCAGATCTAGTAACTGACTTTTCCATAAACCACACACAAAGACATTCTGTTGCCACATTGCACAACCTCACAGGACAACGGCAAAAGCTGCATTCAATTTTTGTGTTTAAGTCTTGGTATATGTTTAAAAGCATTTCTGCTTTTAAACAGAACAGGGGGAGAGGGAGGGGATGACATGCAGCGAAGGGCACAGGTTGGAAAAACTTGAATTCTTAGTTAGATTTGTTCAAGAAAAACAGTGATACAAACTCAACCATGACTTAAAAACCAAGGTCCAAACCATAACCTGAATAAGGTGAACTGTTACACCCCTAAGGATGCTCTGCTCCCTGTTGCCCTTGTGAGGGACTTTCTCTTTTTACTCACTGGTTCGTTGCTTGGCAGAGACGGACTCTCCCACACTGTTGGGGTACTGGGCGATAACAGTCACCAGGTAGTCTGTCCCTGACCTCAGCTCTCGTGCTGTGTAGGTCCTCTGACTGGCAGCCACAGTCTCCTGCACAAGAGATGGAGGTCATCTTTATATCTTTGTATAACAGTCAGGTATAAAACAAGTTCTGGCAAAGATAATGACTAGAATAGACGTCTGAGCCATGGCATTCCCTCACTCCATCATGTTTGCCAGGGCACACAGATGGGAATTTGACTCTTTTTTTTTTCCTCTGCCAAAGTTTAATCTCCAGAGCAGCGATATACAAGAGAAGATCCACCCATTAGACATGTTTGTACTCAGCCTAAAGGCACGTGTTTCTCTCACAAAGCAAGACTCTGCTTTGGCACCGAAAACTGCAATTAGCCAGTTGAATCTAGGTCATACCAGTGTGGTGCTGCCCATCCCAAAGTGTCAATCGGGAATTAACACAATGATCCTCAAAAACTTTGCCCACCTGACGTAGTTCTGCTGTGATTGGCTGTCCCAGGCCAGAAAGTGGTGTGTACTGGACCACATAGCCGCTCACAGGGCCGCCAGCCGCACTCCAACGAAACCTGAGAGTGTCAGAGGTCTGGCCTGTGAACTGGATATTGGATGGACCTGAAAATGCCTCTGTAAGAGGAGAGGAGAGGAGAGGAGAGGAGAGAAGAGAAGAGAAGAGAAGAGAAGAGAAGAGAAGAGAAGAGAAGAGAAGAGAAGAGAAGAGGGATAGGATGGGAAACAGGATCAGACATGAATACACAGCTTTAAAGTCTGAAGGAGAATGAAAGTTTATTTGTGACTGCGTGCATTTTAGTGTAATGTACAGTTGTGGTATTTGAATTGTGACATATACCATCGCTGGCATAGACTCCTCCTGAGCTGGAACACACTCGAGGACTCACAAGGGGAAGAAGTGTGCTCAGCAGTTTGAAGTCCCCAACAAAGGAGATGAAATCACTGCTGGGCTGAGAGGCTATCTGAGCCAATTCATTCCTGTCTGCACTCTTTATACCTAAGATACAAAGACAAATAGTCACCAAAAGCCTATAATGATTCAGAAATGCAGAGGATAAAATAAGAAAAACTCTCTGCAGATGAGATGCCTACCAACTGCAAAAACCTGCACTCCCTGACTGCGCAGCTTCTGTGCTGGTTCCTGTACGCTGTCTTGTGACTTCCCATCTGTGATGAGTATGGTGATCTGAAAGGTAGGAGGAAGGTCAGAGGAAAAAGTTCAGTGCTAAACGCAGCCTTGTCTAATAATGTTTCACCAAAGTCTCCGCTCCTCGCAGACCTTCGGGACATCCCGACTGGATGTAGGGTTGAAGAAGTTGTCAGCGACAAACTTGAGACCAGCACCAGTCCGGGTGTTTCCGCCCTTGTAGTTGAGGTTCTCTACAGCGCTGACCAGCTCTGTGCCGTTCAGGTAGGTGGTGAAGGTGAACTCAACCCTGGCGGAAACAAATTACGCTTCAATACATGACCTGAGAACCTGGAGTAGGATGCTTTGTTAGTGAGGAAAACTCTGATATTCACCTAGAGGTGTCACTGTACTGTACGGCTCCAAACCGTATCCCTGACTGGCTGACAGAGCTGGCAAACGGCTTGATGATGCCCGCCATAAAGCCCTTCACCTGTAGGAAGTTTGCTCTGCCGATACTGGATGACCCGTCAACCAGGAAAACAATGTCTGCTGCTCGCACATTATTACACCTGCCTGAAAAACACAGGTAGGCACAAACAGACACACACAAACAGTCTCAGAACTTACAGGGCTGATGTGATAACCGGGAGCATAATGACAGCTGGTTAATGACAGGCATTATTATATATTTTTTTTTTTTTACCCTGAGCTTTAGCCTTGTTCATGGACGACAGCAGGACAACCACAGTGAAAGCCCAGCTCCACATCTTCACAGCCTGGACACACACACACACATACACACAAGAGCAGAGGCTTATAATTACATCCATGACACTTTGTAAACTCACTAGAAAACAGTCCGGCCAGATGAAAAAAAATCTGGATCCAGTGATTCTGCTCTTAGCGCTGTTATCCGTTGATGCATTCCAAAAAACAACAGGTTGTTGTTTTTTGGTACTACTGATTGTTAGCACCCTGGTTGCATATCAAATAAAGTAGCCATAATGGTCAAAAATATGTATGTTATCATGGGTAAGGCCTGTTAAGACCATGAATAATGAGCCTGTCACAGTAAAATGAACGTCTTACTGTGTATTCTCCACTCATCACCAACACATGGTTCATGGTGGAGGACTAAATAAAAATAAATAATAATACCATCTACACAAAACCTGCAACTAAAAGCTTTACTGTGTTCTTGTTGCTTAAATATATTTGTGTCAGCTGTGTCTAGAAAATAGAAAAAAATAAAATAACTTTACAGACTGCAAGGACTGAAATCGCCTCCCTTACGTGTTACTGCATGGCCTTTCTCTACTTGCTTTAAAGCATTATGATCCTGGAATAATCCCACAGGCGGCAGTCTTTCTCTGTGACTGATCTTACGGTAAAGCCAGAAAACAGCATTTAGCAGAGAACAGGTGAAAAGAGATCATGGGGAGGTAAAACTCCATGTGTACACCGAGCTTGTTTATCTGACAAAAATGTAACTAACTTCAAACTAAGACAATGACACCACAGTCATTGTAGAGTTTATACTTTACGCCCTTATACATTTGTGCTGATCAAGCTCCATTAATTCCATTAGTTTCAAATATAAGCAGATAAAATTGTCACATACTGTATGAACTACATAAAATCAGAAATTTTTTATCTGGAGTTACAGTTCTTTCAGAGGTGACTAAATCTGCCCACGTCAGTGTAAAAGACTCAGCTGGTTGAACAAGATGATAAACAAATTTATTTTATGACACTGATTGATGTTGATTGATTTGAGTTTCAAAAGTAAACTCAAAGCATATCTATCAGCATTTAACCTCACTTGGCCTGCCCCAAGTAACTCTGGTAATTTGCACTTTATATTTGGTTTTATGTGCACATGGTCATGTATGTGTATGTAGGTCATATTTATGTGTACCTGTGACTTCATTTATATCAAGGCATGAATGTACAGTAGTGTCAAATTCTATAAATATTTTACGATGTTGCATGTTTTGTTGTATGTTTTGTTTTATTGCATCTACAGCCCTTTGAGGCATACTGAGTGATACTGGGCTATAATCAATTTTGACTTGACTTGTCATGCAATTCAAAGCCTTGAAAGCGCAATCCAACTCTGTGACTTTTCCAAATTTTCCATGACAACAGGCACCCTACCTATTGTATATTACTGGTCCTGAATCTGCACGGCTCTAGTAGCCTTTAGACACAAACTATGTTCAGGGTACACCAAGACACGTGAAAGTGTGCAGACACCAAAAACGCAACACTGCCTATACGTCGTCTCTCTCTGTGTCCTCTTTGGCCTCATTAGAGCAGACAAACAACGGTCCTTTGGTCAGAGAGGCCTCTTTGTTTCAAGAGTGAGGAGGGTCATACCACCCTCCACAGCATGTCCCATATCATCCTTACACTTCACTACTGTCATCATCCTCGACTCAAAGGTTATGGACAAGAAGGATTGTTGGCTTATAGTATCTCTGTTATGTTATACCTGAACTGTAAACTGCTGGACCTGATGGAGAATTGGCACCAGTTTGACCTGGAGGAGGCAAAACAGATGTTCTCGGCCAGTTGTTTCTAGACTGACACAGAAATAACAGAGACCCGTCTTAGCTGTAGATCACCTGCTGCCCCATATCATCTTTACACATCAGTGTCATCAACCTGAGCTCACAACTTATGGATGAAACTAGCACTCTCAGTAACAGCTTCCATCTCAGAGAATTTCTTTACCGGTGACATGAAGCATTTCTTTCTATGACAACCCCTATTTACATGCCTTCTCAGAGAGGGGATGCCTGACAGAGCAGCTACTGCAAATAGCTGACAGATGTTGACCCATAAAGCAAAACCTCTGATCTACTCTGTAGTGCGGAAGGTACAATAAACAACAGCAGAGGCAAACCCAGGAGATGCACTTCAGTTGATCAAATCAAATATATTTACATCTCTTTAAGGGGCGGCAGTAGGGCAACAGCAGAGAGAAGTGATTTACTGGGCCTGTATAGGGCTGTAAAGGATATCTGCATCATCTGGAAGCTGGTAGTTTTGCATAGTCTCACATTCTGCTGAAACACCAGCTATGACCCAAACCAGACTGGCTGTCAGAACGCCTCAGTCAGAGCCAGCCCACATGAAAGAGAGCTGCAGTTGATAGTGCAGCCTGACAGGCTCAATAACAGTTACATGAGACAAAATTTACTTAAAAGTTCCCCCTTTTTCCTGTAATACTTTGTGGACTGTGTACATTAACCAAGATGTGGGGCATTGAGCTATTATGGCCTCCAGAGTCGGGCCGGGCTGGATCAGTTGTCCCTGCATCAGTTCGTCCCACACAAGGATTCAGGAGGCATCCAAGTAATAACACTCCCCTCATTTTATACAGTAAATAAACATACACTTGCTTTACTGTGAGTCTGTTCACAGTAAAACTAGGAGATGGCATGTCTAAAGATCTGTTGGCCTGGTCCTGTTTTATTTTGTTCAAGAATAAAACTTCATTGCCTGAAGCAAGAAGCTCATAATTAGCCATAAATGTTTGTTCCCTTGGTAGGATGAAGAGCCCACAAAGCCAACAATTTCAGAATTTGTCCCAAACATGCAACACACACATTACGCCTAATGTATCCCAAATGTAGTGCCCCTTTCCCTTTTCCAGACTGAAACGTCCTTATTTGAAGTCTTCCACACCTATAAAATGAAACTGTGTACGCTTACGTCTTGAGGAACCGCACCAGCTTGCTCACCTTTCATGTTATTTTTCTACATCCTGTGTGGAATAAACAACAAACCGAGGTTTCTTTCTGATTGAATTATTTAAACTAGATTTTGAAAACCACGGCCTGCCCACAGCCTCAGTACTTACAGCTTGGCTAATTAAAGAGATCATAATTGAAAGGCATTAATGCTTAAGGGCCATTAAAAGCACCAGCTGACGACTAAAAGAGGTGGCAATAAATGATGAAAGCATCATTCAGAATGGCTTTCAAAATGCCTTTCTCCTCCTTTCTTCCATTGCTTATGTTTTGCCAGCACACACACACACAAACCCTCATACCAAATTTTCACACCCTATCCCAGTCTGTGTCAGTTCATATAAATATACTTCTATTTCATTACAGTATAGTCTTATTTAAGGATGCCTACAAAGTCTGTACTTAGTACATTCCTATGTTGGCTGCCACACCTGGAATTTTAAAAGGATGAAGTAATAGGTTTATAAGTATGGCCACGCCCACTGTAGCCCACCTGGGAATTAAACCAAGCACATGGGTTAAAAGGTCAATGGCACAGCAGCACAGTGTTACTCAAACCCTCCTCTGTGGTGAAAGAACTAAAGATTGAGCAGAAAACTGACTGAGGAAGAAATAAAGTTTTGAGGAACAAGAAGAAATTGTGAGCGGGAGCAGCATCTGTGAGGTGCTGCACAGAAGCTGAGCTGCACTGAGCTGAAAGCACAGCTCTGGCAGGACAGCAGAGCAGCGGTCTAGCACAGATGCCATTCTCTCAGGGGGGGCGGCGAGCCACTGCTCACTGCATTGTGACGGAGTGCAGAATTGTGTAAGAGCCAGGCTCCTTCAGCAGGACAGCAGGCCATGGACAGAGAAGGACAGGGGGGGTTGGAGGGATGGAGGGGACAAAGGAGGGTGCGGTGTCACAGCGAATTACCTAAGTCTCCAAATGGCAGGTCCTCATACGAGGATTTTGCATGGTCAGTACCACAATGTAGCTGGCAGCAAAGACAGAACAGCACTGCTCTCGGGGTGTCAAAAACAGGACAGACTGACCCTGTAACCTCAGACTTTTAGCCCTCGGGTCAAGTACAGCACCTCTCATGTCGGTCAAGAATGCATTATCAATCAATTTCTTCATCCAAACTAAACAAACTATTTCACCAGCAACCTTTGAAATCTCTCATGACTCCTTGAGGGAACAAGTTCCAAAAAGAGCATCTGATCTTGTTTCCATACTGAAGGACTGGACAAGCTTAGTAAAGCTAACAAAAGCCCATTGAGATATAGGAAAACCACTGAGATAATTGCATTCATCCTTGGATTACTCTTTTTTTCTGTTTGTTCCTATCTCACAGGAACAAACATCCATGTACAATGAGCTCTTACCCTTGTTTGTAAAAAGAGACAAAATCTCATAATTCCATGGCTTACAACTGGTTGAATCCAACAAATATCACCAGCCCTAGACTCTAATGAAGATGCACTGACAGTGTTGAAATGTTAGCTGGTTTGCACCCAGTAAATAATTACTACTGATCCAGTTGCTTTAGTGCTTTCTTTTTGAGTTCTTTCTAGGTGTTTTCAGATATTACCATCCATTTGGATAAACAACAACAAAAAATCACAACATAAATATAAAAGCCCTTCTTCATGACACTGATTAGGCCATAGACTAAATTTTGACTACGTCTCATTTCAGTTTAAACGTTCATTCAATAAAATTGTTTTGAGTCTTAACCACAACACTAATGAAGACCTAAAAATAATGTTCCCTTCCTAAGGCTCCAGTGAGTACAATAGGGAAATTGTTCCCTAACAAACAACAGACTATCACACATCAAACACACAGTAACTAGCAGCAGTCCTCCATAGATGACACACTTGGTATCAGTCCAGAGCCATCCACACACCAGAGTGACACGCCAAAAACTTAACCAAGCATGGCTGGGACAGTGCTGAAGAGGTGGATGAAAGGATGAGAGAGGGGAACTGAAGGTGAGGCAGAGGGGGAAAGGGGAGTGCAATGATAAAGACGGTAAAGATTTTTGAGACAAGGTTAAAAAAGCCATTGTCAAGAGGGGATTTTCTAGCTCCAGCGATGGAGCCAAAACCACAGCAAAGACAAGGTTGCCCTCAGAAGTGGAACAGACAATTGAAACCAATGAAGACACAAAGGCAGGGGAGGAACAGGAGGAGTGAGACTCCCTTCTTCTTACAGTGTGTCTTTTCTCTGTATTTCAACTGCATACAACCAGTGTCTAGCAGCAGTAATGTCCATCTCTGCTGAGAAAATGAGTTCAGCTGAGGTCAACATGCTTGCACACCCCCTGCTGTGATGTACAGGACTGTAATGAAGACTCTCACAGAATAAGAATATTTGGAAGGCAAGAGAATTGCAGTTTTAGTCGGGATTAATTTCTCTAAAAAAAAAAATCGAAATCTAGCCATGTCTCCTTTATAACACAGTTTAATCCATGTATTTATTAATGTATTTCTTATAATGCATTTCTTATAATCACCCAGAGGAATCCCTCGATGAATTCTTACAAGCTGACCTGCAGCTGAGACATAATCTATTTATCAGGTCATACCGCAAAATTATATAATTCGTGAAAAGTATGTAGTAAACGTACGTCTGCTCTGTCTCGCTCAAAATCAAGTTCTTAGCTCGAGGGGAAGCTTTTTAGGAGCGGTGTAGCCTTGCCTGTAATTGAGACGACTATTGTGTATACAGTACTGAGTTGGACTGCAGTTTACCAGCATGAACATGCAGGCTGCAGCAATGCCGAACACTGCTCATTCAATACCTGTTGATAACTGTTTCCGAACAACTAAGGCTGGCTTTACCCAACGCAACTTCCATCCAATTAGTTGCAGGTTGCAAATGAAACTTTTACTGTTGCCATGCCAACAAACCCATATGGAACATTCCAAATGATGATGCAAACCGAATTAATAGTTTCCATTGGATGGTTCGCCTGGAACTCCAAGTTGCATGGAACTGAAGTTGCCTTTCAGTTGCACCAGCCTAAGAAACTTGCAACTTTTCTGTTGCAGTTAATACAAACTACAGGAGCCTGCATAACTCAAATACCGGTATTCTTGCAATCACCTCTTCACTAGTCCAAAAAATGCTCCAATACACACCAGCAATGTCACTATAACTCACGTGTCATATCCTACCTGGGGATGATCCGCTCTTCTCCGTGCACTGGGCCACAGCCTGCTTCTCCCCACCTTCCCACCTGTAGCATATCCAGCCGCCGAAAATCAGAATTCACAGTGACCGGTGTCCTCTGTCACCGTTTCAAGTGCACGCGCTTATCAGTCCCTCGGTCATGCACTGCAGCCTGCTGAACTTTACCCACAACTCTCCGTCACTGCATCCATGCGCGAGACTGAAGTCGAGGCTGATGATGAAGTAAAACGCTGCCTCCGATTCCCAGTGCAGCCGTTCTAGCGCAGGCTGAACACAAGCAGCGTCAGAACAGTCCAGACTTGTTCGGATGCCTGAAGGGGAGTCCTAAACTCTCTCTCTCTCTCTCTCTCTCTCCCTTTGCTTTTCTTCTTCTTTTTTTTCAACCTCATTCTCTTGCCCTCTTGTCCCTCCCTGCTCCTGCCTGCCAATAGTTCACAACCATGGCGCATAAATATCCGGTCTCCCGTTACCTTTTCAGGTAGGCCAGGACACCCAGGTGTGTACATTTTTGCAGATTATCACTCTTTTATTTCCTCCATTGGCTCAGGAGTTGTCTTGAACTTGAACCAGGTGCTTAGATTTTGTATTATCCCTGTGATTCTACAATCGAAAGAATATCAATTGTAAGTATTTGCTTTTTGCAAATGTCTTATCACCTCCATCAACACTTTGGTCACGTTAATGGTCCTGCATTAATGAGATGAGCAGATCTCTTTCTGCTAGGCTATATCATTATGCTGTCACCCTTTGAATTGAGAAAGACCAAATTCAGTTCACAAAATAAGCCAAAAGAAGTTTGTATACGGACAATTTAAGGGGGCCATGGGGGAAATAGAGGGAGGCATATGGTGGTGCAGAATGGCTTGTTAAGTAAGTAAATAAGTAAGTGAGTGAGTGAGAAAACGAAGAAATCATTTTTACTATTATTATTTGAGACCGAAATTATTATCAAATTGCATTCCAAATAAGTGACGTAGGAAAAAAAAACATAAAGATAAATACTAATTATTGATATTTGAATAGTGAACCATTTTTATGCTTAGGGGGATCAAGTTTGTTGCCACATTCGTCTGCTAAAGCCAGACCCTGGAGAGAAGTTTGTCCCACCCTGGAACAGCACATTGATGCACAAACCCCCAGAGAATGAACTAGAATTTTTTTTTTTTTTAAGTGGCTGTGAGAGTACCTGGGAACACCACATGACAGCTTCTAAAGCATGAAGCTCATTTTGAGTAATAGTTCATATAGTGTTTAAGTCAACAAAGACCGTCATTCTGTAGCCTCTTGCCAAGAGCTGTCAATCTACCACCTCATCCACATCACAGAATCTCTAGATTTCTGCTCCCACAGAGCTGCCTACAAACCTCCCACTGTTTCTTCTTGTTTTCATGCCATTTATGATTACCATGGCAATACCTGCACATGCCTCTCTGCATTTATTGTAACTGGTGAATAAAGTGGTTCTGATTTTAATTTCTGTTCTGACACTGTTTGCTAATTTAGCTGCCCCAGCCCTGCAAGGCATCACAGATTAGAGTTATAGTGATGTGTTGGGTTTTTTTTTTTATGTTTCTCGTAAAGTTGTTGACACTTATTGGACTCTCCTTAATGAAGCTCTGCCAATAACTTGCAAAGTCTTAAATTCAGTGGTATTTCCACAGGTACTCAATGCGGGTGTGCTTTCAGTACTGCTGAGTATGTTAGAGGTGGAGTCGACATGGGTTGAAGCACCATACATTTTGCATCGACAGACATGCATGTTTCAGCACCTCAGTTTTGGGATGAAAAATGCCATCACTGCCAGGACTTGCTTGGTTTTCAGAGGGACAATGTGTGTCCAAGGCTTCTTGGCCACAATGCGTGTGTGTGTGTGTGTGTGTGTGTGTGTGTGTGTGTGTGTGAAAGAAAGAGAGATTTTATCATTTTATCAACGTCTTCATGGGCTTTGTTTTTACTTCTACTGCATGGTTTAAGTGTCCTTCATAACCAGATGTTATGTTCATCTTTGTGCTGCCAGGAACATATGTAGGCTGTGTGTGTGTGTGTGTGTGTGT
>OMKZ01001440.1:5390-22392 GCA_900302535.1 Neoniphon sammara | reverse complement strand
TTTTTTTTTTTTTTTTTAACAGCCGCCCCGACTCATCTCCGCCGCTCCGAGGACACACGTGACAGCAGGAGAGCACTGTGCAGGATTGAGATTCCTCCAAATCCTCTTGAACGCTGCCAGGTGAAGAGGCTGCCTAGGGCCTATAGCGGCGCACCCCTGCGTGGCTGCATGCCTCAGTGTTGTGCTAGAGCAGCAGCCGTAACTGTCCAGGGGTAAATAAATAGATATTCTGGAGAGGGGCCATTATCTGTCATGGAGCGCTGATACAGTCTTGCTGTGTATTTATTGCCTACTTAATGGACTTGATTGTATTACTGAAGGTAAAGGGGGTGGGGGGGAATCCAATGTCAGCAAGGGGTACTTTCAGCATCCTGCAATTACCTTATGTAAATCCCGGCCTGGAATGTTGATCCACCGCTATTTAAAATGCATTGAATTTCCATGGAAAATGATCCACTCCTGCCGCCTGAAGCTCATTAATAACAACGACGAGCCGGCTGACATTTGGAATACTTACACGCTTACTTAGCATTGCCATGCATGTGAGAACACATCCCAGTTTGCCATGCACTGCAACTGTGACAGCACATTTACAAAAAGGATGGCTTTGAATTAAGCACACTGGCAAATGAGTTATTTCTGGAAGAGGACCTGGTTCCTCTCCTGCGTGAGACATTAGCCTACACTTGTAAGTGCTCACTCAATCTTTGATCATGCAGAAAGAGGAGTGCAAGAAGAAGTGCGCGGGCTTCCACGCGTTAGCTAAAGCAGGGTTATTCCACTGAATTTCACCATTACCTTAAACTAGCTGACTGTACCAGACTTCAATAGTTATCAAAGGCCTTTCTGATGGCCTACAGCACAGGGTGCAGCCAGTTCCTGTTGGTTAACATTTTTAAATGCACATCCAGAAGGCTTAGCAAACTGAAGGCTGACCAATCAGTTTTTAATCAAAGCGTGTGATGGAGCAGGATTCATGATGCCACAGCAGCACAAACAATAACCAGCGATGACTCTCATTCAGTGCACAGCAAATAGCTCAGCCGAGCCATGTGGGCCCTTTGTAAATGTGGTCCCTGCATCTGTTGGGTTGATCACACATCAAGCCTGCTGCTGGAAGCGAGAGAGGGCGGGTAGCGGGGCTCGGTTGTGCAGCACCATTAGAGACCGACAGAAGGTCAGTGCTGCGGCCACGCCATCACTCTGCCGGTTGCTAGCAGCAGCGCTAACGCCGGTGGGATGGATGCACCGGAGCCAATGGCACATCAGTCCTCGTAACTGTCAGGCCAGCTGCTCAGCCAGGGGGGAAATACAGCCACAGGCTCCGGCTGCTGTTATATATTAGGCTGTAAAAGCAGTTAACGTGTCAAATGAAATATCCCATGTAGCCTCCCGCATATGCAAATGGTTTTATTACGTTCTCAAACAAATGTCAGGGAATTTGGGGGTGAGTGTATATCAGGTGCCGCTCTGTGTCACACTTCAACTAAATGACAATACTTGACTCTTTAAGAAGAAGGGATTTATAATATTGGGATGTATTAATGCAAGGGGTTGTGTGTCTTGGTAAAAGGTGTTCCTCAAGTAGTCTCTAGTACATTATAGTCACAAACTAATTACAAAGTTCTTCCACACCTTTGGATAAATAGCAATTTTGCTCAGTGAAGTATGAGTAAGAAGGTCTAGGTAAAGCACAGCGGTCTTTACCACAGTGCAGCAAAAACCTCCCAACCATTTTGCTCCCTGCCCAGCCACTCTGCTCTCCTCTGCTGACAGCCCACCTGCAAAACGAAGGGGGAAGCACTGAAGTACCATAAATCTTTTATGCTCCATAATGGCTTGTTCACATTACCTGCCCACACCTCAGCCTCCGCGGAGCAGGCCGGGCCAGAACAGAGCAGATCGGCCTGAAAACCACGGCGAGCATATGGAGCACTTCAAACACTCAAGGCCTCCCCGGCCCTGTGCTGCGGTCGCACCCATGAATTATAGAAATGATCTAATTGTTTTCTCATTTGGAAATTCTGGGGGCCTCCTCTCTGTGTTTCAGCTTTAACGGCCCTGCGGTTTCCAGCAGGGCACATGATTCAGTGCTGCCTACCTCCGACACGTTTTTGAATTCGAGGTGGTCCGTCCTGTCAAAACAGAGCAGGAGCCAAGGTGTAAGTCAAACCTGTTGCAGTAAATTAACACGTAGGCAGGAGGGGGCCCGCTAAAATAAGACTTCAAAGAGGAATGGTCCTGATCGCTAGAGGGAGGTGGGCATGTGTGGTGGTAAATACACACACACACACACACACATACACACACACACATAACAAGGCCAGCAATATGATGAACAGTTCCATTCTGGTTCCTCAGTGAAGCAGTCAGCCAGCCAGACGCCAGAGAGATTCAGGAGACAACCTTGTGCTGGTCCCATTTCTCCTCATTCATGCTGGATGGTGAGGCAGAGGGCACAGCAGACACCCAACACATACACAATTGCGCGCACACACACACATACACACACCCTGAAGGAAAACAGAGGCAAAGCTAAATGGAGCCTTTTCACTCTGTGCAGCCGCAGCGAGCAGCGTCGCTCAGCTCTCGCTTTGCCTCCCACTTCTTAATCAAAACTGGCACCATGGCAATTACCTAATTAGACATCAATTAATCCACACCCTTCAGGGCTGCAGCGTTTGACCTAGGGAGTAATGACAAACCTGCCTTCGAAGAATAAAGAAATCAGATTAATTGAAGCAGAGCCGCAGAGGTTGCGGTGTATCTAAGAAATCTGAAGAAATATATCGCAATTCATTTCATAATTAACACGTAGGGACATAATTGATTGAAACGTAAAAGCCTAACCACTCAATTCAATGGCCAACTTATCAGTGTTGAGTAGATGAATTCAATTATGTAATTAAAGATGAGGTAGAGGTGAACCTTTAGAGTTGATTGAAGGTTAAACAGCAGACTCACCTTTCACTTTCTTTCACGAGGAACATTCATCTCCACATTTTCACAAGTCTACATGACATCGTAAAGGCACTGCAAAATCAACCAATTAAGAGCCTGCATTTTTAGTTTGTCTTTTTTTTTTATTAGACATAGCAATGTCACAAACAGCAGTTAGCCTGAAAATTACATTCAAAATGTGCAGTCGACCATGCGGAAAAAAACAACCCCGGATACACCTTGAAAAAAGGAAACAGTAGATCATGTCTTTTTTTCCCACAATCTGTGTATTATTATGTTTTAATTCAGATTTACAAAATCAAAATCATTTGTCACTGGTTCACCATCAAAGCATACATACCTCAAACACTATAGCAAATTTGAACAATTATTTTCTTTCACTGTACATATGCTCTGAAAGTTTATTTTAAAGGCTCTTTTTTTGCACTCTACCTTCCATACACGCCCATACAACAACCATTGAAATGATATTTTCCGTACCTTCCCCCCCCTCTCTGAATACTCTTTAATATTAGCTGAGGTGAGGAGAGGGGTCATTAAATCAGAACACCAAGGATCGGAAACAACTGAAGTGAAAAGGTAACGCTAGGACTGCACTTTTCCACAAATCCACTTTTCTCCATTTGCTGTTTTCCATTAACACCGCGACCTCGGTGCCATCGCCCGTCACCGAGTCACCGACACTTTACTTGACTCCATACATGACCACTGACAATGGCCCGTCACTACACAGAAACTTACCATAGCACGTTAGACTACACGACACACATTAGTACATAGTGGCAAAGACGGGGGGCTCTTCCAGCTCAGGTTTTGTTCCAGTTAATTCAGTCGTACAAACACATACGGGGTTTGTCTTCCCTCATTCAAGTCATGGGACGAACACGCTGATCATGTCACAGGGTTAAAGGTTAACACTGTTAGAAGGTGGGGGCGGGGTAACACTGATCTATGGTGCTGCTAGGGTTAAGTGTGACTGTGACAAGTTGGGGAAACCATAACTATGCTCCAGTTCATCCAAGTGCCTCTTCCTTTAATCATCACTTATTTTTTTTGTTTGTTTGTTCTTATCCCATCCATACCACAAGGCTTACACATCACAGACGAAGCTCCACAACACAGATAGCTATCCAGTTCAGATTCAGCTTATTCCTTCGGCGAGAGTCCGGTCAGACAAAGGGGGACCGGTTTGACCTCTGACGCCACAGCGATCCGTCAGAGTCCCGCCCGCTGCCGTCCTCCTTCCACGAGGACGCAGGTCGCCCGCAGCTCCGCTTTGAAGCTTGCATTACTGGCCAGAGGGGATCCAGTGTATGTAAAAACACCTGAATACTCAAATCCACCAATATCACACGCACGCACGCACACACACACACACACACACAGATGTCCACATATCGTCACTGCACCACTCTGAACTCCACAGTCACAGCAATACTGTCCATCAGGAAATCCAACCACCAAAGTTCCCGAGAGTCAAACGTCCAGCCCGCTACTTCCAGCAGGAATGGCAACTGAAAAAGTGATTTGAAATATCTTTACATTTTTTTTTCAATTCATCTCCAAAATGTCTTTAAGTGCAAAGTCTGGTCACGCATTGCAGCTTTCTTAATCTTTATCCTATTACATTTGAACGTCAATGACATTTTTCTCTGCTTGGTCCACAGCAAGGTTTCAGTTCAGTCGGAGTAAAAGGGGAAAGAAAAAGAAGTCCGTGTTTGATAAAAGCTGGCCGTCGTCTTCTTCGGCGGGCGCCTCTACCTGCCGAAGATGCCCTCGTACTCTAGCAGTATGAGCTCCACGATCTGGTTCTGGTACACCATGTGGACCGCGATGTTGCCCGTCTCGGTCTCGGGCCGGAGCAGGGTGGGTCCGAACACGATGGCCACGCTCTGGGTGGTCATGCGGTTGGCCTCTCCGTGGTCGATCACCCTGGGGGGAAAAGAGAGGTTGAGCATAAGGAGGTATATGAAGAGCTAATGTGTCATAAATGGCTCTGGGTGAGAGGGATTTGTTGTTTGGTTTTCCTTTGGTTCCCTTGTAGCTTCAGGGTTTCATCTAGAGAGAAAAAACATTACAAGGATTTTACACACAACATCTGGAGGGCTCAAGATCGAGCGCTCAAGCAAGCCTCTCCACATAGACGCTGTAACAATACTGAGCGCTGCGGGCAAAAAGCGTAATAGCATTTTAAAATAGAATCTACATCCTCGCATGCAGATGCACAAAACAATAACATATTCATGGAGGGGGGGAAAAAAGACGATTAAATCCGCCCGCTGATATACGTGGACCTCCATACACTGAATGTCACGCTATAAATTTCCTGAAGAAACACCACTTCATAGGTATTGAATTACCGCAAACACAGTGCCATATAAATGCAAATTGGAAACCTAGGCAAATGTCATAGTGAACATATGATATTGCCCCTGGCTCTGGTGGGCTAAGAATACACCTAAAACCTGGCTGCACACAGGCTGATCAATCTGATAGGTAAACAACCAGAGGGATGGAAGGCTGAGTCAAATAGAAGTTAGTGTAGGAAAGACGTAACAGCAAAGACAACAGCAAATATAAAAAAAGATTCAGTACACGATGTACTGAATGATCCTGTAAAACTGATTTTACTCATTGCAATGATTTTAGGATTACACTGCCTTTTATGAGCTGAATAAATTTCATGGAGCCAGTGCATATGAAACTTATTCAAAACACCGTGTACAGTTTCAAAAATGACTCCCCCTCCCTGCCAAAAGCTCCAACCAGGATCACAGGTTACCAAACCTCTGTCCCATAAACAAGCGACGTTTGAATCCATGTGGCTTTTGTTTGCAAGCCTGTCTGCTTGTAACTGGACAGTGTGAACATAAATGAGCCAAATACAAAAATGCAACAAAGTAAACTTTTCCATTAAAGTGCAGACCAATGAAAACCAACAGTGGTGAGGTACAGCACTTAAATCAAAGTTAAAGCTACTGTCTTCTCCCAGTTGTGCTGCAACTAAGTCACCATGTATAACTGTACAGTTTCAAAAATGCATGGGCGTCAATCTGAATGAGACTTTTTAATGCCTTTATTAATGGCAAAAATATTTAATGCAAGCAAAAGGTTTTCATCTGAAGGCAGTGATGATTTAAACTAAGGATTGAAAAGTACTATGAATTAAAAGTAGCGGCAGTAGTAGTAATCCTGCTAAGATATGTAGTAATAATGTGAATAAGCAGTTTCTTGCCACAGTGTGGACCCACAGTGGTCTTCTTACCTGCGGAGGTGTTTGAAGAGGACTTGCATTGTGTCGTGGTTGGGTTTTGGCAACTGCTTGATTAAGTCTTTTATCGAATTCACTCGCTGTTTGTAGTCGGAACATTCTGCAAGCAGAGGAGCAGAAACATCCTTCAGCTGAATGCAAAGGGGTGCAGCGCCATCTTTTGGACGCTTTAGTAACAGCAAAACAACAATTCCTGGTCGCTCTTGTGGTGTTTCCACAGCTAAGGGATTTTAACAGCAACATTGGCTGTTGATCATTACGGTATAAGTCCTTATGTATCCATATATCATATAAACTGGGGGTTCTCAAACATTTTCATATAAAGAACCTCCAAACAGATCTGCATTACACCATGGAGTCCATTTAATAACATTAAAGATTTTTGAGCCCCACCTAAGAAGATTTTGTTGTCAGATGTGATTGGGTGCAGAAATGTATATAATACTGAATAGCTGATGCCATCAGGGTGGAGAGTAAAACTTGAGTGCAAAAGAGTGATCCTTAAACATACACTTGGTTGGAGTGAAATAATAATAGTTTAATTATTGCCCATTTTTCTTGGGACCCCCTAGAATTCCCCCAAGAACCCATGAGGATCCCTGGACTCCGCTTTGAGGACCACCGCTGCATACTAATGTATATGAATACTGTTTTTGTCAGTCACTCACTAATGGCGTTGACAAAGTCATTGAAGGATCCGTATGTGAAGAGGGGCTCGGGAAGCTCCCTGAAGAACATCTTGAGAGCTCCAGTGGTCACGTGGATGTCCTCCCACTTACTGTCATTCAGATCCACCTTCTCATCTGATGGAGGGAGAGAAAGGGGGCAAAGAGAATCAGGTGATTGAGTAAAAGACGACAAGGAAGGGAAAAAAAGGATGAAATTCAAGCTACAACAAAACCCTGTGAAGCAACATGGCTTAGGTTCTCTGTGTGTAAAAATTCAATGTGTTGACATTTCAGCATTTGCCCCGCTGCTGTAAACGCTGTGATCCGCATAGAGGAGGTGCGTTTGTTTTGCATGTCGGTGAATAGTTCAAAGGACTGGGAAGGAGGCAGACTGGAGCCCTACCGTGATTCACAGCAAAGCGCAGCTTCTGTATCACCGCCAGGTTCCCACTCACTCTGTACAAACCGTCAATATTGAGACCTGCAGGAGAGTTGGAAGGTGAGAGGATGAGAGGATGGGTGAAGAAAAGGAGGAAGCATCTGAGCACCCAAAGACCCGTTGCTAGTTTCTCTATGTGTCATCTGAAATGTGATTTCTGTGGGATTTTTTCCTCGGAGCTTCGCAACTTTACTTTTTTGCATTGTGCACACTGATATGAACTGATGTGAACCCAGTTTGCATGAAAATTGAGCTGAATGGGTTCACCCATGACTGACAGGCGTCCTATTTAAAGCGGAAGTGGAGTGGACCTCTTATCTACAGGCACCGCTGAAGGCCAGAGGGCTGAAAACGTTATTTCTGTTGCAAACTGAATTAAGTAGTGTAAAAATATCCTTGCTTTCAAATTTGACCCTGTTCTTTTGAATTGACAAGTTTTTGGCCACACATCGATCTTGAATGGAAGATTACCGTTGCCCTGGTTTTTTGTACTTTTTTAAAATGAGATGTGAACTGGGACATATTAAGATGTGTGTTACTCATACCTGTGTTCTCTACATGGTCAATACACATCTTGACGAAGTTCGGCACTGATGTGTTCTCCCGCTGGCACAGGCTGGTCAGACTGCAGCCAAACACCTGATCTGGGATATGACAAACACACAGGTACGTTAATCTCTAATGTTTTGTTACATGGGCATGGATTAACAGCTGAATACAGGGGAGTTTAGGGTGTGCTGTCCCTTCAATGCATCAAATACCTTTGATGTAACCCTTGTCTCGGACAGCCTGGTAGGTGGGTCGGCGTGTCAGGAACTTCTTCAGCTTCACCCTGGTTTTCTTCTGGTCTGATGAGTCCATACTCACAGAAGTCTTCATCACTGAGGAAAACAGGAATTTCTTTAAGGAACTAATAACGGACAATATAGCAGTATACATCAAAGTGTTAGTTCTAGAAATAAGAGCCTGTTGGTCTTTTCCACATGATCGCATCCTGTCTCACCTCTGTTCTTCTTGGAGTCTCGGTGGTCCTTCTCCTTGTCCTGTTTCTCAGTCCCTGGAGACTCAGGCATGTCCTCCTCGATGGCCTCATCTGACTCCCAGGCCTGGACACAAGGAGCCAGACAGACCAACTGTTAGATCAAGTCAGCTTTGAACAGCTTCACCCTGGTTTCTCTGACCTCAGGAGCACTTTCTCTTTCAGTTCCGCTCATTTGGGCAGGCGAGGTCATTACGATTCAAACTTGGGCGGCATCAAGTAACAGCACAAAGATGCCTGAAAATGCAGGGTTCAGTCCTCTTGCAAGTGACCAGCCATATGGTGCATTACGAGTGAGAAAGTAACCTGAACCAACAACAGGAAATGGCCCTAAAACACGAGGTCATGTAGGTATAAGGAGGCAGATGTTGACATGTGATAGCCTGCAGTTCCTCATTGCTTGAAAGCCTACCAACAAAATGAGGTGAAGGCAAACCGATGGTCTGGGCTAAATTATGGCAAAAAAATAAGACAAATCCACCAGGTTACAGGGACTGGAATCAGATTTGCTCTTGTCACCAAAATCTCTAAGTTCACAGGATGACATGTAACCAAACCTCTGTCCAATTGACTTCTGATTGGGCAGTATGAATGTAAACGAAGTAAACAGGGGAAAAAATAAAGAAAAAAATTCAACTATGGTTTCTGACCGAGGACAACAAACTGCAGGTATGATTGCACCTTAAGTGAGGTAGAGCTCATAGACAAAGTATTGTAGTATTGTGGCAGTCTAGAAAAGGGAGAGTCCACTCACATGCGTGCTGATGGTCTCTGTCAGGGCCCGGTACCAGTCGTTGATGACGCTGTCTATCTCGGACTGGATCAACAGCTCTGTCCCCTGACGGGTCTTCAGCTGTAGGAGGAGAAGGTCAAAGATCAGAATCAGCCTATTCAGGGGGCTTTTACATATCAAAACGACCACCTAAACAAGTTTAATAAGGAGGTCAGTAATGTCCTGTACCTCGATGACGTGTTTCTTGCTGGACTTGTCCTTGGAGGCCCACTCCACCGACCCGCCTCGCAGATCCACGGTAAACTCCGGCTTCGATTGGTTACTGCCAAACTTCTGAAATCAACAGTCAGGAGGAGGGATCAGAGTCGGGATCAGAGTATGAGACATTTCTGGAAGCTTTTTCACTAGAAAGGAGGTTGTTCAAGGTTCAATATAATAACAAAAGACCATATGCAGAGTTGACCGCCAAAATGCTATTTGTGGTTTGTGGATAAAAACTGTTCTTTGCTCAATATTTAAAAGCACTGACACAGAATCCTCTAAAATGTCAAATAAAGGGCTCAAGATAAATAACGTGTTTACAATGTTCAATAATTAATTTCACACTAGCAATCAGTTTTTACATTTTTAAAAGGTGAAATCTCATTTTGGCACTCTTCATGTTTACAGACATCCACACATCTGTGTTACAAATGCCTTAGTATTGTGTTACACGGGAGGGAAAAACACGGTTAATTCTTGTTATTGATGTAATGAGCTTATCAGTCAACAAATGCTTAATCCAGGCAACATCTCCGCCTTGCTCACATTTGTGCAGGGTTCCCACATTTACTTGAAATTAAACTCAAGGACTATTAAGGTCTTTTTGGTGAAATTCAAGGACTAAAATTGGTCATGTTTTAGAGTAAGACATGACATCATGACATTAGCCATAATTAGACATAAGCCTCATTTTTTACTGTCAAGTAAAGAAATCCTGGGGAATTCATTTGTTTTAGAACTGCTACTATATCAACACAAATTTCTATCACAGAGTTGACGTTAGGAGCTGAGTCATGCTTTGGGTGTTTTACTGAATCAAATCAAGTACTTTCAAGGCTATACATCCATTTTCAAAACTATTTCAAGACCTAATTTATTTCAAATTTACAACCCTCCAAGGATTTCCAAGATTTGTGGGAACCCTGTTCTTTGCTATTGTTTCAGGCAAACTCAAGCATTTTCTGAAGTGAAACATTAGTCACACTGTTTTTTGTTTTTTGTTTTTTTTGAAAATCAGGATCAGCTGGACTGAGATTCAAATGGCCCCTCCCAACCCCAAACACAGTCTCCTAGTCAGGTAAGGCAGCAGTGAGGGAGCAGAGCTGGGTCAGATGAAACACAGTGAGGGGCAGCACATGCAGAGAGATGGGACATACAGTGGCAGCCTGGACAGGCCTACAGTTCACATAGGAGACAGCAGGGCGGGGCTTGACCGAGCGCTTCCAGTTACTAAGCAGCGTGAGGAGCAGCTCTGGGATGGAGCCGCTACGGTAGTAAGACTTCAGGAAGGAGGAGAGGAGAGGAGGAGAGGAGATGGGTAAAGCAATAAGAGAGGATGAAAAATTTCACAGAAAACAGGAACCAGGACAGGTGATTACGCAGAAATAAGAAAGAATGGAGAAATAACAGACAGGAATGGAAAAGCTTAAAAGGCTCAAAAGCTTAGAAACTAAGGAGCAGCTTCCAGGGGCTGATGGGATACGTACCCAGCTAGTGCTGCCCCCCTGACCCTTTGCAAAGAGCAGAGAGGATCCCTGCAGCACCGTCCACGAGGAGGTCCAGTTCTTCCTGTCAATCAAAACAACACAGAGGCATGACCGACCTGCAGACCTGTCTGTGACTCTGAAGTTGCCAAGTCTTTCTGCTCATTTCGGCCTACCTGACTTTTTTCCCATTCTCTGTGATTTTGGTGACATTGAGGACTCCACACTTCTCCGAGGGCTGAGGAGAAAGTTGCATACAGAGAGCTGTGAGGTTTACACAGTGGGTGATAATAACCCACTACAAAAAAAAATGAAGTTGCTATACACACACAAAACACACACATTCACACACAAGCTTGAGAAGCAAATGGGATAGTGTGCAAAGCTAAAAGTAGCTGTGCTGCCCATGTAATATTACAATACCACCAGCAGAGGGCACTCTTGCAGCATATAAAACTTGCATTTTTTGCTTATAGAAATAGCCTGTTGTGTATGCAGGGCTGTGTGAAGATGACACCCATGACACAGTGACAGATTATATGTTGCACTACAGCCACGTGACACACTGAGACATGCAGAGGATGACAGAAAACAAATGCAATGCACAGACCAGCCTGCAGTGAAATAAGTGCATGCAGGGAGAGATGAATGCAAGTAAAAAGCAGAATGAGTGTGGTGCAGTGCAAGCTGGGATACTAACGGTCGAGGGGTGCTTTGGAGATGAGGGGCAGGAGTCAGAGTCCGGAGAGCTCTGCTTGGGCGCCGGAGCACACTCCTACCAACAAGAGGCACAAGGTCAACATGATGAACCGCTAATATCTAACAACTAGCTACAAGACATGTGAAGTCAGTCAGTGGTGAGTGAGGAGAAGAAAATGTGTAAGGAACCTGGTGCAGAATCAGAAGATTGTGTTGAGTGTTATTTCAGGTAGTTAGAAACAAAGGATTATGGTGAAGGTGAAGGTTAGGATTTGGGTTTGTGTTGCCAATGAGGACAGAACATGCTTTTCAGGCCCGGATGGCCATGACAGCAGCCACTGAGGAAAGTATGTTAATTCAGAGAGAGAGAGAGTCATTCCAAGGTGCCAGTATCCTCATGTTCACTGGGTGCTTAATAACTCAGACCAAAAAAAATAAAAAATAAATCAGACATCTGTGATTGAGTTCACCTTGCTTGATTGAGTGAACGCCTTGCTTTGATTATCGTTTTACCTGATCAATCGGACACAGCTGATAGCATAACATTCTGCCGGACATAATCAATGACACTGAATCATAACAGATCATCATAGCGCTGGATTGGAGGAGCGGGGGGCGAGAGAGGGCGGTACCAACTTTGTCGCGGTAAAGAGACAGACGAAATCTCCTCTTGTGTGAGTCAGAACCGATCCGCCAGAGTTTGAAAGGGAACTGCAATGGAACTATTACAGCATTAGCTAAGAATGCTTTCTTCTATTCTGAAGACTAGAAACCTTAAAAAGGAGAAAACCGGTGGCATTAGGGCAGGGCGATATATCAATGCTATATCGATATCGTGCTATGAAACTAGATACTGTATGGGATTTTGGATATCACAATACCATGATATGGCATAAGTGTTGTCTTCCTGGTTTTAAGGCTGTATTACTGTTTTTCTGAACTTATTAGACTATTGTAGCTGTTCTGTCATTTGCCTCTACCTGCTTGGTCATCATATCTACATTAATAATAACTGTTTATCAAAAATCTCTGGTGTGTAAATATCTAACGAAAGCACCAATAGTCACCCTGTACAATGCCGTCCCAATATTCATAATGAGTTATTCTGTGAAAGATATCATGATATTTGATTTTGACCATATTGCCCAGCCCTAGGTTTAATACTGTCTATGTTTGGTTTACATTTCCCCTAAAACAAACTACAAGCTAACAAAAACTAAATAAATTGAGTAAATTGAGTACGGTGACATATTTCTGAGGGATAATTACCTGACAGAAACTTCTATTCCATTTTATGGTGTCAGGTGATTGATAACAAGCAAATAGACATGTAATGTGAGCACCAAATTGAGGCTTTGTGTTTACTGTGTTGGATTATCTAGTGAAGTGGAAGTTGCTATTCACACTGTACAAGAATCAATAGCAGCAAATGGCTTACTCTGAAGATAAGGAATAAGCCCTAATATCTCCAAATACGCTGTGCACATAAACCAACGGCAATAATAGAAACTTATGATAGAAACCCCATGAAAATGGCATCTTTGACTTTCTTTGACTTTATGTTTCCTATTATATGGGAGGGATCATTTAGTAGTGTAAACCAACTGTATAACAGGGGCAAAAACTGTTTAATTTGTTGAGGTAGTTGGATGTGCGGCGTTGTTCAAAAAATTGTGAAGATATTGTTTGAAATTTTTATTTATGGCTACTGGTGCAGCATGAAGTCACAGTTAAGGATACACTGTTTCCCAGGAAGTAAAGGTTAACGGCTGCTCACTGCATGTGGTAGGAAAAAAAAAATACTGGTATTACCCTATCAAGTCATTTCGATGCTCTGAAAAAAGCGTTCACAACACCTTGCTCATAAAAACCACCAAGGGCGGCAAATCTGCTTTACACTTGACTAATCCACCTGTTCCTTGGCACTCCAAAAACACCACAGGGAGAGACTGAGCCACTGACGATCCTTTGCTCCTCTGACCCAGAAGTGTCATTAGCAGTCAGGGATTAAACTCAATAAGGCTGGCCATGGAAAGAGCAAACAAAAAGCGTGTCAGACGCCCTGCAGTAACGGGACTGGCTGTTTCCATATCCAATAAAAATGGGTGTTTTTGCAGTTTTTAACCACATTGGCGCTCAAGTTCTGTATCTTTTGACTGCAGCTCGATGGTCTTTGTCCTTTTGCCTACCCTCATATGCATTCAGTGGCGAATAAACGCATCTTAGCTCAAACTGCACACTCAGATAGTACCGTCGTACCTTGTCATTGAGGTCTAAGACGTAGGTGCTGTGTCTCCACTTGGTCAGGACAATGGGATCCTGCTGCTTCCTCTCCAGGCTGCGACTCTTAGGAACCTCACCAGACTGAGGAGGGGAGATATTGTACTGTGGAGAGAGACAGGTATGGAGAGAGAAGCAGAAAGAAAGAGGGGGAAACAGACAATTCACTTTAAAAAATGTAACATGTTAATGGCAGAATACCAGGGGAAATCTCTGAATGGAAAAAAATGGAAATTGTTTTTTTAAACTGATCATGAATTTATCATGGTAGGTTTTTGTTGTTTCTAATAGCAGCAATAAAGATACCACCTATAGTTGGTCATCAAGGTGAAATAAATGAGACTGTTGCTGCTATCGACTTTTTCAGTTATTTGACAGATAATGCTACAGTTTCTGCACCATTTCTTAACAATATTTTTCACTGTGTTTCAAGTAAAGCTATTAACAGTGAGTCTCCCCATCTTCCCTACCTCTCTTTTCACCGGCCACAGCACCATCGGAGAGCGGTACGTCTCTTCCAGCCCTGCTAATGTGTTTTGATTTCAGCAGCAAAGTCCACCAAACACTGCCTGCGCGTCCATGTCTGCACTAGTGTCCATTCACTCTGAGAATGGACGGTCTATTCTGATCGGCTCTAAACCAATTAGGGAGTAAAGAGCCACTAATAGTCCACCAACCAAGATCTGAGCACAGACTTGGCTTCTCATTGCATAACACATGTCCCATCAAATTAACGGGATGGGCCATGAGAGTACACATGAGGGGGAGGAGCATTCAGATAAAAGTGTGTTAGCCGTGTTGGGTGGCAAAATGCCAGAAGCTTTCCATTTTGAGGTGACAGACATTACTTTCCTGAGATACTTATACAACGTGGAAGGCAAAAAGCAAGAAAAGAGGACAATCCTGAAAATCCTGAAAATAAAAAAAATGCATGGACAGTAGAGATAATAGGATATATTGAAATTCAATATATCGCGATTGCATTCTAGCAAGACATTGGCCTTGCTAGAAAGATTTGTGGCTCAGAGACTGAATTCTGCACAGTCATACTTTGTTGTTATTGAACTTTTTTATGTATCCTATCATCATTGTATCAAATTGTGAAGCCCAAATCATTCCTATGGTCCCATCGTTAATGACCAGTCTGTTTTCATGAGTGAGCCTCACCTTGGGCAGTTCCCATTCTGACCGGGATCCATCGGCACTGTAGTAGTAGGGCCGCCCCTGCTCGTCCACGTGCTTTATCCACTGTAAACACAAACAGCAGTCAGCATTCGATGTAGTCCCACAACTCAAATGCAGACTGAAAAAGAGTGAAACCTCTACAGGGAGTTTAGAGGCGGGTAAGATCCAGTCCAAAAACCCCCATAGCTACCAAAACATACTTCCAAGGAGGGTATTAATGACTTGTTTATTCTATTATTAATGAACAGGACCGCTAAAAACAGATCTAACCTTCTCCTGTGTGTATTCAGAGACATAGAGGGTGTGTCCATGCTCGTCCAGCTCCTCAGACCAGCCTCTAGGCGGCGAACCATACTGACTGTCCGACTGACTGGAGTGTGTGCTGTGGCAGTTCTCCTCTGAAGACAGCGGCTGGGAAGGGAGACACAGGACAAATGATATTACCACATCAGAGCTTTCATTATAAGATTATTAATAACAAACACCTCTGAAAACCTTGATGAAAAATCACTACAATAAACCTATATATCTGGAACTCAGTCTGTATTTAATGACCATATTTGATCTCCTATAGTATCACTGTCATTCTTTCAGAGGTTATGGACAATAGTTTTGTTGTCATATGTATTTAAGGATGACTTTTCATGAGAAAGACAGTGTTAAACTTAAGATGAATAAGCCATTAATCATCTTTGGAAATTTGTTTTGTTTCTCTATCATAATATTGCTTTAAGCAATGTTACCACACGGGGGCAGTGTTGGATAGCTAGTCATGAACTCTGGAGCCATGCAAAATTGACCGGACTGCAAGTCGTCTTTTACAGCCTGGCGGGGAAACAGGCTTTTCCCACATCAAAGTGACACTCTGTTGTTTCCCTACCTGCAGTAACCACAACATGACTTCAAAAGTCTGTTGCGGTTCACCACACCCCCATCAAAGCCCACTTTCTCAGTCGTAAAACCAGAGTCATGATGCTACTTCATTTGCCGTTTAGAAACTGTCTGCGTCATCAGCTCTGGCCTATGGTACATTTTTGGAAGACTTTCCTCCAGCAATTGAGTAGGATGACCTGTAAACTCTTCTGTTTTGACTTACAGTACATCAACATCTCAACTCAGTTTGCTTAGTTTCACACTGCCCAATTACAAGCAAACCAGGGCTTGTAAACAGAAGTCCGCAGCCTCATATCTGGGTCATTTACTGGACAGAGTTTTGGTAACTGGGGAATCAAAACAAATCTGATTCCAGTTTCTGTGACTTTAACTGTGAGCAATGCCCTTGTCTGCACTCTTCGCCTAACTCATGTTCTGTGCTAATATCGGTAAAGAACACATGATGAAAACAGCTAGATGTAAGTATCAGTGCAGAGACTGTGGTTTATCCTCTATTCATTTTGTAATGCTAGGCTTTCTATGCATGAGGAACTGTCGGCCATCAGATGTCAACATCTACTCTATTTAGTTCCTTAAAACTTTTCATTGCAGGGCTGTTTCCTGTAGTTAGCTTGGTAAACCAAAGGAGTAAATGCTCCTGAGTTCAAATAAACCAATCTAAGTGTATTTGGTGTGACTGCATCCTTAGCCTTGTGAAGTAGATAAAAGGATGGGTGACTGAATATCTCTAGGTGATGGCAGGTAAAGATGATGACTAGTCTGGACACTCTCAGCTGTCCTTACCTCAGTCTCTCCTGTACCCTGGGTGTCTCCACGGCTACTGCTGGTGCTGCCGCTGGTGTCCCGGGTGCGGGGCGGCTTCCAGGTTCGCTCTCCGGTGGCCCGGTTGTAGTAGAAATGCCTGCCACTCAGGTCTTTGTGGGTCTCCCAGTCGCCCAGGATGTGGAGAGGGGAGCTGGAGGGGACGGGCGGCAGGTTGGACTGAGAGATCTTCAGCTCCTGCAGGTTAGTGTAGACAGGCGAGTCAGACCGGCCCTGACCTGTGGGTGATGTTGTCTGGAAGAGACAGCGAGGAAAAGGCAGCGGAG